>WNYC01000106.1:0-88059 GCA_021396375.1 Sporothrix mexicana | reverse complement strand
CCCCCCCCCCCCCCCCCCCCCCCCCCCCCCCCCCCCCCCCCCCCCCCCCCCCCCCCCCCCCCCCCCCCCCCCCCCCCGACGGGCTCGGCAACAATAAGCTTCGTCGCCAAGACGCCGCCGTCTGACAAAAAGCCGGCCCGGGCCCCGTTCTTCCGCGGCCCTTCGACCTGATTAGCGGCATTCGTACCCATTTTTGTGCTCATCAAAAGCTTGATCTCATTCCCATACCGCCAAGCGCGCCCCGGCCAGTCATTTTGTTTGGTTATCATATCGCTCCCCACTCGACGCGATACGTATCTCGTGGATATTTTCCTTTTGATAGATGCAAGTGACACCGACCAAGACGACCAAGACATAACATGTGCACCAAGTGAGCCCCGCCGCAATGACAAAACATCCTGTTTCATCATGGCGCCGCCATGCCGCAACTCCATGAGACGATGCGTCCCAATGGTGCAATCATGGATGCCTCAAGTCTTGTTCAACAAAAGCAACGTGTATTTTTCCACGCCGCACCTGGCTTCTCTTTTGCCTAATTCACCCCCTGCCATTATCAGCATCGTATCCAGCCGGTGGCCGACACGCACGCCTCATTATTTGTTCCTCTTGGGGTGATTTACCCGGAGGCAAGGTGCCGCTGTAAATGGGCGCAATCAAGTCACCCGCCATACTTGGATGCCATGATTTCATATGACACTCTAGACGGAGCACATTCCTAAGTCATATCAGCAGACAAAACAAGATGTGAATAAAAAACCCGCCTTGTAGCTAATGATCCATTGTGGCGATGCAGCGAAGTATAGTTAATCAAAAGAAGTGTGATGTTCCATCTCACGCTGGTGCTCTCCTCTCTCTCTCTCTCTCTCTCTCTTCCATTTACCAATACTAGATATGGCACTCGATTCCGCGCGTTTGGCCGTTTGGATGCCTCGTCGTTCCGTAGCCAGTTGACGAGGCACATTATTGTCAGAAGAAGACTCGGGACATTGGGATCGAGAGTAGTGGAAATATTAGAAGAACACATGAAGGGAAAGCAGCGATGGATCTCCTTCCATTCCCCTTTGTATGGATAAGTCTCAAGCGTCATGCCGTTGCCTCTCTCTTGTCTTGCTTTCTTTTCTCCGATCGTCTGTACCAACATTTCGTGCAGCCCAGGCCCAAAGGGACGATCCCCGCCACTCTCCGTCTTGCGTTATCACTTTACCTGGTGGAAACGGTTCGCAGATGGGGGACTCGTGGTTATTTGTCTTTTTCACCAGCATTGTCGTTCCCTTTTTGCTTCAAATTTTCTCCTCCCACGAAAAATGCTGTTGCACACACACACACCGTGCTTCTCATCATGCCTTCGAAACCTGTGCTCTTCTCTATTCTTAGACCCTCGCCAAGACGCCAGAAGGAGCCGAGTCAGTTAACAACACCTTCTAGCATCTTAGCATCACGATGTTCGATGCTCGATAAAGGCAGACGGGACGACCTCCATGCCTGTGGCCTCCACAAACGTGCATCGCACATCGAAACACCACTATCTTGTTTCTACCTTGCCTCCCTCAACCCCCTCCCGCGCACCCCAAATAAGTCAAAAGCTTAAAATCTCCCGATGAGAGGCAGTTATTACTTTCCCGGCTGGACGGTTGTTTTTGAAAACAAGCTGTGATATCTGTTGCTTGTTGCTCAATGCTACGTGAACAATGCAACAAAGCATATTTCCCTCCATACAAAGTAATTATCCAGCTTCATTCCCAGTACACAGTATGTACACAGGCTTTGATTCACTCATAGCCCGCATTGGTTTTGTCAAAGCATATGCCATCGTCAGCATCGTCAGCAATCATTGGCCGATGGCTACTTATATTGTGATATGAACAGTGCATGCTTCTGCCGCATCCCACCATCTCGCTCTCTCTATTGCCAATTGGATTTTTGCCTCCTTCTTTTTCTTCCTTCATCCGGCTGGTCTCCCACCTTCTCCTCAGCGCTGTCTATTTTGTGAACCGTTCATATATAATTTCTTGGCCTCGCTTACTTCTCACCAGAAATCAATATCGGATATAGGCTCAAAGGAAGCTAGACGAATCCAAAGGCAAAAGGTTAATACGATGTCTATATTAGGACCGGCAGTCCCCATCAGATTATCTGGTAGGTGCAACAGCGGGTTATTTGGGAAATAAGGGTGGCAAGGCTGGAAAAATACGACTTGGACGTTCAGTAGGAAGGGATTTCGAGGAATGAATAATAAATAAAACAGGGGAGAGAAAGCGAGCAAAATACGTCGTACGGAGTACGGAGTAGAGAGGCGGCCGTCACAAACCAGCCACGTGCAATCTTGCGAGTATACACAGTCCAATGTCAAAAACGAAGCAGGCTCGGCTTATCATCATCAGCCAGCGTGTGAAGTGAAGATCGTCGTTGCGTCAAGTGTCGCAGAAATGCGAGACACAACAGGAGTGGGTTGGAAAACGTGAAACTTTTCTTGGCGTTTTGATGGCGCAGGCCTTTTTTGTGGTGTCTGGTGGAAGGGACACTACGTCGTACAAGGCAACTTCTTTGGGCCTAGTTGTTCTTGTGAGTGGCCCAGACCTGGCTAAACATGACAACAACACAAAGAAGAGCCATGCTTCAGAGAGTCGAACCCAATTACTCCGTACGTCGTGCTGCGTAAAACCCTATTCTCACTCACAATCGCGGCTCCACTCCGGCGCCGGGCCCCCAAACGTTAGTTGCGAAACGACGGGGTAACAAAAGATCGAGCGCAACTTTAAGTGATATAAAGCCCAGCAAATAGAGACAAAACAAGAGCGCAAATGAGGCAAGCTTTACTTGCATTAAAAGCGAATTTGCGCGCCATACACAGTAGTTCAAACCCCTCCCCCCATTTCCCGCACAGGCCGTAAGTGAGGGCATTGCCCAACTATTTACGACATACTCCGTATTTATCTATTCATTTAAATGATTGTCGTCCTGTCCAACCTCCTGAAAGGACGGCTCGTGTTCGTGCCAGACAGCCTATTCCTGCTACGTTCCGAGCCAATCAATGGCGTGGTAGTGGGACCAATTTGACAAAAGTTCTTCCTCGCTCCTGCCATGCTAAGAAAAGACGCAAGAGCAGCGCTTTGGCTTTAATAGGCCTGGGCGGCCCAAAAGACAGAGCTATGGCGCGCCCATCACTCGTTGAGCCAATCACATGCTGACCCCCTCCCCCCGTCCGAAACCCCAACCAAGCAGGGCCTGTTTTCCGTTCCTGCTGTTCCTGGACGCGGCCTGGCCCCTTCTTCGTCTGGCAACCGGATCCTGTGCTTTGCCCTTTCCCTAACTGTCTGACTGTGTGACAACTGACTTTGCTCCCTCACCCGCAGTTGTCCCATGAGATGTTGTCCCATGAAAACGAGGCAGTAACGACCGAGGGGAAAAGAGCTTCAGGATTCTGAAAAAGGAGGTATGTTTTGTGTTTTACAGCCTCTATCAACTCCTCGGAGTGCTCGACAAGACCATGTACTGTAGGACGTACAGGAACACTCCATCATTCAGCCATTTTGCATTGCTATCCCTCATTTACAGTTGATGTAAAAATACTTGGACGGCTTCGTGTACTTGTTATTCCCCTTCCCAAAGTATGTTCTCTCTTTCCATGTGTGTCCAAGTACCTGCATTTTGCACAATTACTACACTCTCCCCTCCCCCCGACGACCTAGCGTAATAATTTGATGCTCCTGCCGACTTTTCCTGGTCCTGGTATTACGCTGTAATAATACGGCGTGAGTGCCCACCATAGCGCCCTTTGTGCTCTAGCCTCTTCCCGTCTTCTGGCCAGGGCCATTTTTCGACTTTTTCTAGGCCGGCACCTGGGTTAGTGTTGGGATGGTACGGAGTACGGAGTCGAGGGAGTACAGTCCCGCCTATCCCCCCTTTCCCTCAGTCTCACTGGCTCTGTTCTTCTCACGCTTCTTTTCCTTTTCATCGCTCCGTTTTCATTTCTCTCCCCATCCTTTCCATCTTCAATGTAGACTTGCTTCGTCGCCAGACCTGCCCTCATTTGACAGCAGGCCATCGCGAAACCACACGACGACACACCCTTAGCCAGCCTCAGCCGAAAAGAGCACCGACCTGCCGTGGTAGTCTTCCTGGCCCTATTTATCTCGCCACTTCAGAACCAGCGCGCCGAAGAGAAACAACACCATTTCCCGTGGTCAACTGAAACCGGAACACCGAAGATCACAACTCTCGAAGAGACTTTCGATCACCAAGTCGATATATTTTGCGCGTTCGTCCTTTTCTACTACCGTGCAACTTTATCAGCACGTGAAAAGAAAAATCACTTCGCACAGAGCCGATCGAAACCCCGTGGAACGAGAGCCATCGTCAATCATTGGACTGACTACATACCGATTTCCCTCAAGGTTGACGCGAGCAACGACTCGGCAGGGCATTACCAAAGTTACCGTTTTTCGGCGGCTCTAGTCCGTGGACGGACGGCGAGTAACCATGGACCGTTCCGACAAGAAAACGTCCGAATTCGAACGGAGGGCATCGCGGCGCCTGTCCCGTGGCGTTTCTGTGCACATCGGTGCCGACGCTCCCGATTCAGCCGACGATGACGCCTATCTTGCCGCCATGGCTATGACTGTTTCTGACGGTTTTAGGCCCTCAGCCGCTCAGTCAATAGGCACAGCCAACGCAACTCACGGAATTGCCAACGATGACCAACGACAGTCCATATCAAAGACACCCCGTAACGACGGTCAGCCTACAGCAACATCGGCCCACGATGTAGCTGCGTCAGCCACATCTGCCGAAACATATTCTCCATCTTCGTCTTCGCCCACCCTCTCCTCTTCGAATCCCTCATCTCCATCAAACTCGTTTGGGACAACCTCATCACAGCCTTCTGACGCACAAACCCCCTCCCATCAACCACAAGAACCCAGCTCTTCATCGATATCCGCAGCCTCCAGCATCTATCCCCATGCAAGGCCCGCAGCAGCCGCCCGCCCATCAAGCATCGCAAAGCCTCCCGCTGGCTATTTCCCAAGATCGGTGCATTCTGAAGGTTCTTCGGGTGCCAGCAGCACTCGCGGGGTTGCCAATGTTCGTGCCAGCGTCTCAAGTAGTACAGCGCCGGCACATGAAGAGGAACCTTATCAGGGTCCATCTGGTCCCTCTTTCCCCTATCAAATGTATCCACAAAATGTTCGAATGGCCAGGACTTTGAGTGGTGTTACTACATCAACCGTTGCGCCGTCCGAGTCGTCCTACACAGGCCCTCGCGGCCCTGCATTCCCTTACGGCCTGTATACACAAAATACAACCGTGGCCAGTTCAAGCACTGTTCCTGTACCCGGCATTTCTGTGGGCTTTCCTGGCATGGCAGACAACTATCAACGGCGCATCGGGCCAGATGGCGAGGACGTCGCCGATTTGATAGGCCCCGATGGTCACACGGAACAATTGCCCCCATACACCAGATATCCCGACGAAGCATATACTCGCAAAATTGCTGCTGCCAGCGCACAACTACATCAAGACCCTTTACTGGATCCAATGGCGGATCCTGCAGCAACACGGGCGACCGCACCAAACACGGTATCAGCAGCTGCTTTGGGAGCGGTACCAACAGCATCACCAGACCCAACAGCGGTCGAACCTGCCCAGCCTGTTGTACAAACAACCGAGCCAACATCGGCCGCTGCACATGCCACAATGTCGCCTGCACCCATACAGATGATTCCTGGAGCAGGAGGACTCGGTCTGGCTCCGCGCAACCCAGAGTTTGATGGTGTGGAGGAGGCCGAATCTCCTCGCTCTCGCTACTCTCTGAGAAGCTTTAACTCCGAGGGAAGCGGACACGAGATAAACACAGCAGCACGTAACATAAGTGAGAAACGAAAGCACAAAGCACCGCACTTTATTCAGCGATATGGTGGGCGGCGGATTTTGGGTATTATTCCCTACTGGGCTATCTGCCTTGTCATCACTGTCTTGCTGCTGATGGCTATCGTCCTTGGATCCGTTATTGGCACATTTGTTGCCAGGCACAAACGCACTCAGCTTCATCGCCCGTGAGTCCACACCTTTGAAATTCTCTCTGGGGGAGGTGGGCTGCACACTGGACTTCTTTTGGCACATTATACTAACGTTGCTTTGTAGAAACAATGGCGCTGTATCTGTCACAGTGACTGTCGACGCAACACCGATTCCCACACCCACCAATCTTCCGGCCCTTCCCACTGGCACCTTTGGCTTGCCATTCCAAATCAACGAAAGCCCGGGCGCCTGTTTTAACGACACTACACAGGCCCAAGCATGGAAGTGCTCCATCACTAACCAATACAGCATGTCTCTTACGATCAACAGCCTTCCTCCGACACCTAACGGGCCTATGTATGATATCAGTATTAACTTCAACGAGTCTGCCACATACGAGAATAACCAATTCTTTTATGGCGAGCAGGCACCCACTATCACTACACGGACACCTCTGCAGCTTGTAAACGACACACTCGACCTGGGCCGTGGGCCAGCATGGTTCAAGATGCTGCCGTATAACAAAACTGTCATTGTTCGGGAGAGTTTCCTGTCTGTTCCTAATTCGCAGCCTACATCAGCGGCTAGCACCACCAACAATAACAAGCGTGACGAGGCGAGCGATTTGACGGGTTCATTGTCTTTTGGCGCCGCTGGTCCCTTTGGTCGCAAGGGTGCCATGCCCGCTCAGGTTGGTGATAAGCCTTGGGTTTGCACTTGGCCGGACACAATTCTCGAAATTTTCATCTATCCGAACCAAAACACGAGCATGTACAAGATCAGCCTTTCTTCGACATATACACCGGTGACGACAACGCCGACGCCGACCACCTCAATTCCTACCTATACTGGAGCAACCGCCAATGGCGCCGCCGCTACAAATGCCGACAACACAACGACAACAACAGCATCGTCCGCTCCCACTCAGTTCCCCAACTCGCCGCCGCCATACCCACGTGTCGTCAAGATGGAGGAGCGCCGCATGGCAAACTCGCCACAGGCTACGTGCGTCCAATACCATCTCAAACCAGAAGGTACAGGCCTCAAGGCAGTACCGAATCTGGATGCAAATGGGCAACCTATCCAAATCGTTATTTCCGAGATTGAATCCGGTCCATCGTTGTTTTCGCAGGGCAAGCGGGACACCATGGGCATTGATGAAATGTTTGAAAAACGCGACGAGTCTGGTCTGAGCAAATGTGGCTGTCTTTGGATGGTGACATGATTACATTACCAAAACAATTGCTTGTTTATTTGTATTCTCTTGTCTCTGCCGCATCTGTGGGTTGAGACAACGGCTCATCACGCTCCGATTTCTTTACATCCCATTTTTCGACAACATATACCTTTTATTTGTGTGTCTCTTCTTGCTCTCGTTTTGGTATTCTTCCTCGTCTTGCTTGTTCTTGTTTGAAAAATACCTGGATATCTTTGGCTGGCGCTGGTACATGTTTGGATATATATTACATGGATACGGAGGGTGCTAACATATGGGTTTGTTCTTTTTATCTACCTTCTCATCACGATTGTGATTTTTTTCTCTCTTTTTTTTTGTCTATACAATAATGTATTCTATTATCCTATCGGCGTGTTGGATCTCCATTCTGCGCAAAATGTCATGTAACTCTCCGTCATATCTGAAAGAAAGCTTGTAGTTTGTGGCTACCACATACGGAGTACATTTTATCCTTATTTCAGTGCTCGAACGCCTCTGCCGCAGATTAGTCAACAACATATCAATTTAAATACGTAGAGTAGTTCGTCCTATCGGAGCAGGAACAGACGGGGTCAGGCGGACAGGAAGCCCTGTCATTGACTGTAAGGCTTATGAGCGACGGATGTAGGAAGATCTTGTTTACTTCGTGCAGATGACATTACGTATATTTTCCCATGCTCACTTCAGCTCTATACCCTCTCTTTCGGCCGTTTGCACAATGTATTTTCGAACCTAGATTCAAATTGATTTGTCAGTTACTGCCAGTGCCAATGCCAATGTCGGGTTTAACAGAAGGGCCATAACGGAATGTCATGTGTATCTCACCTCCTTATCTGGTGCAAGGTCGAGCGCCAAACACCCAGATCGGTCCTTCTTGTCAGTCTCAGCGCCAGCCTTGAGAAGGACAATAGCCGTGTCGCCTAAGATTACGGTTAGTTGGGGACGAAATGTGGCTAAAAAAAAACAGAGGCAGGAGGGTATAGGAGAAAGGACACGAAAATAAAGCAAAGCCAAAAAAAAAAAAAAAAAAAAAAAAAGAAGAAGAAGAAAAATGGGGCAGTTAATAAAAGACATTATATGAGGAAAAGAACGGCGCATACCATGTCCTTCAGCAACGGCATGGTGCAAGGCGGTCTGGCCCGAGTTGTCCGTTGCGTTCAAGGGACTTCGGTGCTTTAAAAGCAAAGTTACAATCGGGGCCGAGCCGACGGCTGCCGCTCTGTGGATGGCGTACTGGCCACGCTTATCCCGGGCACGAGCAGATGCAGGTGGCGAACCCTCCAGCAGCTTCTTTGCAAGGTCCAGGTTGTTCTTAGAAGAAACAAAGTGGAGGGCAGTCTATGGAAGTGTCAGTAAATATTGCACTGTAAGAAAGAAGACGAAAAGGCAAATCTTGATCCGGAGCTTTGGCCCATAGTTTGATATTAAATGTATGTAGTAATAATACTCACCTGTCCATTGTTGTCTACATAAATGCTTCATTAGCTTGCTAGTAACAGAAGAACGCCAGCATGCGAATTTGGGACGGGCCACGCACTTTTCTCATCCACGTTGGCTCCCCTACTCAAGAGCAAATCAACAATTGGCTCTGCGTCCTTGACGCTTGCAGCAATCATAAGAGGCGTCCATCCGCTGTTGTCCTATTTTGCGGTTGTTAAGTTCTGGTTTTTTTTTTTTGTCAACAGCCAATGTTTTGAATTTAGGGCAGCACACCTGGACATCGGGGTCAAAGCCCTTAAGCTGTGTCAAAAGTCGCACGATTTCCAGATGGTTGAAGGATGCCGCCCAGTGAATGGGCAAGCGGCCATCGTCATCCCTCCGGTTCGCAAGCTTTGGGTCCGCCTTTTGAAGCCGAATTAGTCAAACAGTGAATAGCTTGTGTCATTACTTCCTGCCACAGCCTTACATTCAGAAGAGACTCGACGATAGGAACTGCAATATTAAAGTGCAAATGTGAGCATAATTATTCTTTTTTCCATATTATGAAAAAGACGGGTTGAAAAGGACAGTGGGGAGAGAGTACCTTTGCCTTCCCGGCATGCAGCGTGGATGGCAAACCGATCTGTCTGGTCGGCCATGGCGAAAAAGCGAGAACGTATACGAGACGCACAACGGTACAATGAGTCGAATGATGGGGAAAGGGTTTAACTTGTAAATGAAACTGAATTGATACCAGGACCGAGTGTACTGAACGGAATAAGCTCCAGAAAATGTTGTAAGAAGGCTGTGGTGTTCTGCATTAAGCTGTGCACTGACGCCATAACCACGCTTAGATATATAATATGTACAAATACGGTATACAGACTGCTGACCTATCATCGCCCAAGCCCCACTTAAATTTTCTGGCGCCTGTCTCGCCATGTCGCGCCTCATTCCAGTGTCTTCCTCAAAGTAGCGTTCAATCAACAAAAGATCCAACAATCCGGAACACACAGAGTGCTGTTTTGGCGCGCTCACTCTCGGTCCAACAGAACGCTACAGCCAGCCAAACACATCCGGTTGGAGACCATATCTACGAGCATCGTTTGGTTTCTCTCCTCGACCAGCTGTGGTGCAAAGGAGGATTTTTGGCGCTTCAACACACGATGGCCACACAAGTGGCAGATGGCCACACCCCGGCAGAAACAGCCGACCTAACCAACCTCATCAAGCGCAATGCCCAAGTTTCCAAATCTCTTTACTTCGACGGCAGCTCAGCAACGGCTTCGGGCGCCCGCAAACGCCTTCGACTAGACCCAGCGGCCGGAAGCGACCCGGACCTACACGAAGAAGCCTTGTCGTTGCGCCTAAATTCCGAATACGCCGATGTCCGGACCCTCCCGGAGGCCCTGATCACAAAGCAGGTAGCTGCTGCAGGCGCTGCATCAGCACGAAAAAAGGCACAACGGAAGAAGGCCGACGACCAACCCGACAGCGAGGAAGCGGCGACAAGAAAGATGATCGAAGGGATCCAGGAGACTGGTAAGACAGCCAAGCATGTGGCAGCGGGCGCGGTACAACAGACGACGGCCCTGATGCAAATCAGAAGGCCGCCAGGAGCGGGGGCGGGAGCAGGGGCGGAAACAGGGTCCGGTGCTGCACATGGCCAACCTGGCCAGCAGCTTATTCGTGCTCAGGATCTACACACACAGCCTCGGCCAGAATGGCACCCGCCATGGAAATTGATGCGTGTCATATCTGGCCACCTTGGATGGGTGCGCAGTTTGGCCGTTGAACCTGGCAACAAGTGGTTTGCGAGCGGTGCAGGCGATCGGACCATCAAGATCTGGGATCTGGTCTCTGGCCAGCTCCGCTTGACATTGACAGGCCATATTTCGACGGTCCGCGGTCTGGCCGTATCTCCACGTCACCCGTACCTCTTCTCTTGCGGAGAGGACAAGATGGTCAAGTGCTGGGATCTTGAGACAAACAAGGTCATTCGTCACTACCACGGCCACTTGAGCGGCGTCTACACCCTAGCTCTCCATCCCACACTCGATGTGCTCGTGACAGGCGGTCGTGATGGCGTTGCTCGTGTCTGGGACATGCGCACGCGCAGCAACATTCACGTGCTGGCCGGCCACACGGGTACCATCTCAGATGTCCGTTGTCAGGAAGCAGATCCGCAGGTCATCACGGGCTCGCTCGACAGCACCGTGCGGCTGTGGGATCTGGCCGCGGGCAAGTCGTCTGGTGTGCTTACCCACCACAAGAAGGGCGTGCGCGCCTTGACCGTCCATCCCACCGAGTTCACTTTTGCCAGCGCGAGCGCCGGTAGCATCAAGCAGTGGAAGTGCCCCGAAGGTGCCTTCATGCAAAATTTTGACGGCCACAATGCCATCCTTAACACACTGTCTGTCAATGCTGACAACGTGCTGTTTTCTGGCGCGGACAACGGGTCCATGAGCTTCTGGGACTGGAAGACGGGTTACAGGTTCCAGTCACTTGACACAATCGCGCAGCCTGGCTCGCTTGACGCCGAGTCTGGAATCATGAGTTCGACGTTCGACCGGTCGGGCTTGCGCTTAATCTGTGGCGAAGCCGACAAGACGATCAAGATCTGGAAGCAAGATGAACAAGCAACGCCTGAAACGCACCCAATCGAATGGCAACCAGCAATGGCTCGGCGGCGGTATTAGGCGGACGGGTTCTCACTGATCAGGCTGCCTACGGGGGCGCATTTGCATGCATAGCCCTTTGCAAAGCAAGCCTAATTAACTCATAACATTTTTTATTTTATTTTTTTTTTTTTTGCCCGGAGGGGAAAGGCCAAAAAAGTATCCTGGTTCTTCCCTTTTATTTTCATTTTTGCGCATATTCCACAAATTTAATGTATTATTATATACGTCGTATGCTGTCTCATGAATTAGACGTCGCCAGGTTGTCCTATCATAATTAGTAAAGACATTACGCTCATCTTAAGTGCCAACTACCAAAGGCAACCGAAGTTCTTTATTGTGAAGCGAGACCGGCTGCCTTGACTTCAGGGTCGTCTCGAAAAGCAAGTTTCACGTCTTCGTCCCCAATAGCGAGTCTGATCTTGCTTGGTCGTTCCACTCGGTGGCCTTCAAGATAGACAATGCCAGCCCCCGCAAGCTCAACGGCCGCGCTACCAAGACCGGCCAAACGAACTCCTCGCGAGGCAGCCAGGGCGGCCGCTTGTTTCCGCGATGCGCCGTCTGCAAGGCTGCGCCCCGTAAGAAGAGCCTCAAGTGGCCGGCCATCCTTCGTGCCAGTGGAGACCGCAACTGCAAACCGGAGAGCCCGCTGTGTCTCTTCGAGGACGTCCCCAAATGTGCTCTCAGCAACACCCGTGCGCTGAGTTCGGGAAAGCAGAGCCGCCAGGAGCAGTCGCGATGAGAACGGCAAGGCTCGAAGATATTGTTGAAGCGGACTTGAAGTAGCCTCGGCGATGGCCCGTCGAATGGTATCAATGGTAACACGGCCGGCCGTCCCTCGTTTCTTGGCCTCCGGGCCTACCTCCCGTGGTTTAGAGCCCTTGGTGGGTGTTTGAGGTAGACTTGATGATTCTTGCTGTTGACTTTCTGCCTCTGCGAGCTCAACGGCTCTACGGCAGATATCCAGAGCACGTCGCGCGTCGCCGCTGACGGCAGCTACCTTCCGGCTCGCGAATTGAATAGCGTCAGGATCAACAGTAGCCCCCGGGACGCCTTCTAACCGGGACTGAATGATCTTCATGAGTTGCTCGTGGTTGTAGCCCGGAAATGTAATTCTAGTCAAACCTGTTCAAAACACAGCGTTAGTTGACAAATCAACAAGCCATATATGGACTCGACCAAGGATTAGCCTGAATTATACATACCCAACCGGCTGCTGATTTTGTTGCTCAACGTCCGTTCCGGAAGATCCATCGTATTAGCAACTGCAAGCACGATCAGTCTACTGTGACGAAGACCGGGCCAGTTAAAAAAGTTGTACATGACCCCTTGGTTTTTGGTCACCAACTGGTCCAATTCGTCCATCAAAACAACGCACGGGACACGGCGAGGACTAGGGTTGCTGAACTCGTGTTCCAGCAGGTCAAGAGCTTGGCCGGGGCTCACGCGTTGGCCCTTGAGGGCTTCCCACAATAGGGAGTAGGCCTGGTGAGGATCCGTGATCTTCATGCCATTGATCTCGACAAAAATAAAATCATCCAGCTCGTCGGACTGCACAGCAAGATCCAGGCTCGAAACCACTTCGCGCACTGTTGCTGTCTTGCCCGTGCCCGGCGTGCCAGAGATGTAGATGCAGGATCCTGTGCCTTCGGTGATCGCCGCCTCGAGGTGCGAGTATACGAGCGAAAATTCACTCTCTCGACAGGGGAGACTCGTTGGCACAGATGCGACATGCAGTTGGGCCCGAGCTTTTTGAAATGGGGAGGATTGGTAGTGGTTTGGAGACAAAGTTCGTGTTGCCAACGGTGTGAATTCGAGGTGCTTCTTGAGCATTACCCTATAGGTGAAAGAAAGGAAAGGTTAGCATTGGTAGATCTAAAAAGCCCGTCGCAAAAAGCCCGGCATAGTTAGGGTACATGCCTTCGATGGGATGGCGTCAGGAGCTTTGAAGCACTTTTCGGCTTGTTTGTCGGCGTCGTGGCCACCTCGAGGGACTTCGTCTTTTTCCTCGGCGTGCGGAATTCTTCGTCTTCACCCCTGCCCTTGGGCTCAATGTCGCCGTCGTCTACATCATCCCCGTAGTTGTATATGTCCGCCGATTCGATCTTTGCCTGCCTGCGTTTCCGGGTAGCCTTGGTGCCTGTTTTAACTAACTCCACCAGGCTTTCGATGTCTTCAATTGTGCCCTTGTAGATGTCTTCCCACACAAACTCGTCGGTGTAGCTGGCAGTTCGCGTGTTACAACCGCGGCGGCATATGAAGGTCTTTCCATAGTCCTTTGATTGACGCCCAATGCGGCCCCCTGGAAACTTCTTGCGAAACAAAGCGGGAGACATTACGACCGCGCTGCCGTTGATAGATGTCAACGGATTGACATCCCAGGATGGAGAAATGTACAGCTCGTTCTAAAGACATCATATATACATTAGCTATCATATCAAGAGCACGCTGGTCTCTAGTGAGAGAGTGTTCGGTCGGTGAGCTTACCGGCAAGAAGTCCGTCCTTTTCTTAGCTTTGTTGCGAATCTCTTTCTCAGATGAGAACCACATGAAATGCGCAGCTTTTTCGCCATCGTCGCCGTCGTCGTTTATAAACTCGCAGATGATGCCAACCCAAGCCTCGTTTGACCCTTCGGCCTTGAGCAGGACTGTCTCGCCGAGATAGCATTCGAAGTCGCCCATTCGAGCGCCCACGATACTGCCACTGCTATCAGTGACCATTTGCTTCCGTTTTCGAGAGTGTCCATTTTTGTTCTGGACCGATGGTTGCTCGTCCTCGTAGATCCATTCCCATGGGTGATCGAGGTCTCCGAGTTCGTCGTCAGAGTCATCGCGGGCGATACCAGGGACGATCGCCGGTGTTCTCTTTTTCCGAGGCGACTTTTGCGAAGCTTGCAGAAGAGGCATTATGGTGGCATATAGAGATTGGTCGGCGTTAGTTGTATCAACAGCAAAAAGAATCGAAACTGTCCTGTCTGCCGAAAGGTGAGGTGCGAGTATCGACCAATGCACAGGGGCGATGTCAATCTGAATGCGAGTCCAACATTTGTTGCGTGGCACTTGGCAGCCGCCTGAAGCAATTTGTATTACTCCGTAGTCCGACGCGCAAGCTGTCAGGTTCGCGAATTTTCGCGTTTCAATTAAACTTTTCTGGGGCAGCTGCGCTAACCCGTATTCGCCGTAGCGTCTGTAGCTCCAATCCCACCTAGTAAACAACCCAACGGAGCACTATTGTGTAAGTATCCGTACTCGATACTCTGACATCCTCCGACCGTAAAGTATGTAATTGTTTCCTTAATTTTGGGCCGTTCAATGTCTACTGTGGTTCCCATATATGCGGCAGAGTTTAAAGGTGCGGAATAAAAAGAGAACGTGGGGTGTACCGACCTGTCGAGAGCTCGCAAGCACAGGTCGATTCAGGGCCTCGGAAGCAATCACTTCGTATATTCAACGCAGGATCTATTAAGCAATGCAGAGCACAGGCAAAGTTCTTGGTTTTCAAGCGCATCGTAAGGCTCGAGCTCACTGAGACTCTTCACATCGCCATATTTTGATAGCTGCTCCTTCCCAAAATAGTATTTTAGGCCGCAAAATGGGGAAGGAACGATGCAAGGCAGTCTACCAACTCGGTCGCACTTTCCTCACACAGTTTCCCGCCTTCCATAGAAATATATGTCAACAAAGCTCAGTTGCCCAACAACGGCTGTCTATATAATACATGGGTTCTCTATTTATTACAGTCGACCCGCAGTACGCGATAGTTGTCGCCAACTTACCCTCCGCCGACTTGCCTCTCCGGAGGATCTTGATGCCCCGCAGCTTAGAGAGCCCGCCCACCAATGCCGCCATTTAGGAAGACCGCAAACCATGCGGCCAGGGGATCTACCCCGGGTACAAAGTCAATGCAGCCTTCTACCAAAGCAGCCCCTGCAGCTCCTACCCGTGCCCTATCACCTGCCAGTCTTGCTCCGACGAAGGTCAACGTCAACGTCAATACGTCAAGGGCAACACAAGGCAATGGGGCAAGAGGCCTTGCCATAGCTACAGTGAGCAAGCCCACTTTCAAGGTATGCCGCCTCGCAGCCCGTAATGTTCCCTCGATTCGATACAATAGAAACAGTCTGCTCTAACGAATGCACGCAGCTGGCTGTCTTCGGCCCGCTTGATAGCAAGTCTGACACGTCTTTTCGCGGCAATGCTATGCTAGATCTATTCGATCTTGTTCGGCAACGCCACGGGGTCAAAATCGAGCTCGGGACGCCTTCTGACAACTACATATTCGTCACCGGAGCCTCTTTGCATGCTGTACAGGCCGCACTTGTTGACATCCGTGAGTTTTCACGTGCCCTCAGGTTACCAGACCAGCACCAGCTGTTCATGGTCCAGCCCCCTGCCAGAAAGCACGAGAAGATCATCCTCGCCTGGGACTCCTCTTACCCTGAGCTGGCACGCTCTTCTTTTAAAGACAAATCTGCCGGCATCGGAGTCGATGATATTGATGAAAACTTGGTGATGCAACAAACCTTCATGTTTCGCGTTCATTTTGAAAAGCTGGCTAGGGCCATAGGCTCTGTCCCGTCTGATCTGCATATGCAAGTCCATTTTGGAAGACTGCTTTCATCTGCACAGCATGGCAAAAGTTCCGCCACTTCTGAAGACGCTGTAGTGCAGCTACATCACAACATGACCAGGGCAGCTGCTGATGGAAATGTTGTATTTGACCGTAGGTGAGTCAAAAGTACCTTCTTCTCGGCGAACTGGATTGTCAGTCCGCTTAAAGTGGCAAATGATTTCCAAGGATCTATTCTGTCTGCTGACTATGCACAGAATTGGTAATTCGAGCATGTTTGGCGCCATGCAAAAACAAGTCTTTCGATTTAGGGATTTCTTCTATCCTTGCTCTTCTGTCCTTGAAGACATTCTCGATGTAGAGCCACAGCTGTTCCTTGTCGGCACCATGGATTGCTTTCGATTCGAGCTCCAGATCGGAGAGCCAGGTTCGGCCCCTGATAAACAATCCGCTAGTCTTTCGAACCTACGTGTGTTTCAAACTCTTGGGTCCGAAGGAAAGGCCGATCTTGCAGTCGCCTGTCCAGACCGGTATGCTCGCCGTACACAGAAGTTCCCTGCAGCCATGGACGTGCGCACAAGGTGCTAACACTTACTAGTGATATTGACTGGAAGATAGAAACCGTCCCTGAACTGGTGCCGGAGGAAATTCCGTCTTCTATCAGGGCTTTTATAGAGGGTATGAGTGTCGCACATGCCAAAGAAAATGGTGATTTTCCCAGGCCTATCGTCCGCCCTGGACTGAGCAAAGAGTATCGGGTCAAGCAGCTGTTTGGGAAAACAGCTTGGACCGTGGGCTGCAAAGGAACACGATACTTGCTTGAGCTCAGTCTCTACCACAAATTCTCCAGCCCGCGTGCAGATGAAGAATCGCGAGGCCAGGCTCTCATGGGAATCTCTATGCACAGCCACAGCTGGGAAGAGGCCTTAAAGCCGCCCGCAATCAAGGGTGGCCACCGGGAACTGGGTACAAACTGGGAGCGGCTGTTCCGGCCAAACACCGGCCGAGGATCAGATGGGGACGGAATTGGCGTATTTCTTAAGCTGGTGAGCCTCATTTCGAATCTATGGGGCCGGGCCAATGCCGAAGCTGGGCATGCTGTGGCTTCAAGCCCATCCGCAGCAAGCGTGCCACCTGCCTCCCCATCGGCACAGGCCAAACTGCCAGTGGCTGATGTGAAGGTGCAGTCTAGTCCGGCCCGCCTGGTGTCCGGCCTGGGCATTCTAGTTCCCGATGGCCCAGATACCTTGGCCACTGTTCTAGATAAAGAAGGTGAAGAGGGGGATGAGGAACATTTGCTGGTTTTTTATTGATGGGCCATCGAATGCAACCATGTATGATCAGTATGCTCGCGTGGTATTTGGAAGCCATACCAAAGTTGCGCTCAATAAAAAATCCTCGGCATGTGTATTGCACTCCTGCCCGCCGCCATTTGCCGTCTTCATTTCAACTCTATAATTGGTGCTTCGTGCGAGTTGTATGCTAGCTGGTGTCTGGTGTCGGCCTTCATTATCTTTCTGCATTACCACCGTTGGGGAGGAGGCAGTGAGCCGAAGTGTTGGTGTGACAGGCGTCACAACGCGAATCGCTTGCCATGAATAATAATGGACTTCATAGCCATGACTTTAAAGTAGTTCATCAAGAAATGGAACAAATAGTATAATTTCTGTGTGTAGATGGGAGCTGATTATTGCTTGTTTTTTTCTTCTTTTTCTATTGTTGTGACTGGCCAGCAAGAACCTTTTGCCGTAAAACTAAAGCAAGTTAACATCGATAAACGGAACAGCATAGAAATAGACTTGATATATAAAAGAATCATACCTTCTTCCACGACCCGCAGCGTCGACGTTTTGTTCTGCACGATAGCCTCAAGCTCCTGGATGCTGCCGGTAAGCTCTTTGATCTTGTCCTCGTAGAACTTCGCCGCCCGTTTTGTATCCTTGGGCAATGAAGATACGTTAGTACGGGTTTAAAATTTTCTAAATGTTTGTTTTCTCCGCCCTCCCAAGGTGCCATTTCCTTCGGTTCGTCCATAATGTGTGCCAGATACAAACGTGAGTCACTCACCTTCTCAACGTAAAATCCCGTCCCCACGTCCACAATGACGTGGTCAGGGTCACTCAATATGCCGCCAACATAGAGCGAGTTTGTCAAAGGGACCAGCACCTTGTTGCCGGCCTCTGTGCCAAGTGTCAGTTGGCTGTGTGCAGAAAACGGTATGGACATGGTGTCTGCTGCCCGCGCGAGGCGCCTGTGGCAGTCATTCTTACCCCGTGGCTTTCCTTGGACACAGCGGAGACATTCTCTGAATTTGCCCTGGGCGGCCATCAACTGCGAAAAGGACGTAGAAAGGTGCTCAACCTCCTCGTCAAGCTGTTTCTTTACCGCACTCAGCTGTTGTGGACTGAGGCTGTCCAGATTAACTAGGTTCAAGGCATGTCAGCATGCTTTCCTCTTCCGCTCGTGGGATAATATCGACGACATCGTGAGCATATGGGGTTAAAATACCTGATTCCTGGCGGCCTGCCATAATTTGTAATTGCTCTCTTGAGTTTATCCTCTCTGCAGAAGTCTCCGGGTTTGGGAACGAATCTCAAAGAAGAAAGTGAAAAATTGAGGCTTGCAAAGCTAAAATGTAAGACAAGAGCCCGCCTTGAAAGCATCCAAATTGAACCGACACTTGCCAATAGGGGAAGCCTAACTAGCATCACCAAAAAGTAGAGCTGTGGTTGGACGTGGGGTGCATCTCAGAATATGCATCTAAAGAGAGCCCCACGGCAACAGATATGCACTAAAGCGTTACTGTGCAGGTGCGATAAGACTATGCTAAATACCTTCCCCAGCTAATACCTGCTACATCTCCAGTTCTCTAAACCCAACATCTTCATCGTCTCATCACTGACATTGAAAACTCAACGTCCAAAACGATCGGCGGAACACCTGCACGAAGCTCTGCCGCCCTCTCGACACATTCTCAAACTCAATTAGGAATGTACGCGTCGACAGCACCGATTCCTCCCCCTAAGCCTGGCAGCCACGACGCCAGCCGGCGAAGCACACCAAATACAACCCAGTCCCCGCGTCCTCCGCCATTGCCTGCGACTCCGACAAGCTTGCCCGAAGCTACGGCCTATACACCAGTCACGGCTGCCCCCAACACTGCAGATCCAGGAGATACGTGGCTTCCAAGGGTTCTGCAGAACAAATCGTAAGTGCATCTTACCCACCATAGCTATGTGTAAGGTAGCTCGATTCGCTCAACGCTTATGCACTTGATAGTGTCTGTTTCTTGTTGGAGCCACGGAACTTTTTGCTGACATTGCCCGTTGTTGTGGCCCTGCCGTAGGAAACAAGACCTTGCTGATGCCCTTGCCTCACCAGAGCTCCTTTCCGCGCTCACGCATTCCGCGTCCACCATTCACCCCTCGTTGTCGGCTTCGTATGGAACACTGCAGAGTGCGCTAGATGAGAACAGCGAATTAGCTAAACACCTCCAGGAGCTGGAGGCCCGGCTAGCACATCAGCGGTCAGCCACGCAAGCCCAGCTCCTTGGTGCTCATGCGTTGGAGCGTTCCTGGCGTACCAAACAGGCAGACATGGATGCAGCATTAACCCCGTTTGCCCCTGCAAGCCTCTACCAACAGCTAGCCGCAGGCGTCAATGAACAGGAGCTGGTGTGCCAGGCTCTCGAGGAGAGCTTTTTGGAGGGCGAAGGCGATGGGGGCTTAGCCAGCGAGCGTGAGGCCTCGGAATGGGTACGGCGGTATCGCGATGCTCGAAAACTTTACTACCTTAGGCAAGAACGCAGAGAGCGCTGGGACGAAGGCCGCGTCGGTGGATGGCGATAAAGACACGATATGCATGCCAAGGCCGATTTACCATCTCCTTTCTTTCCCGTTCGAGGGAGGGGATCGAGCTGCTAGAGAGGAGGAAACCCTTGACGCCTCACACAGGACAATTGCGGCCGGCTATAATATTGCCATTATCTTCGACACATCGTGCCTTCTCGACGTTAGATCTCGCGAGATGCCATAGAGGCAGTGTTCGATGTCGTATCAAATGAACATGTCTCGTCTGTTGCCCAGATTATCGGCCCATGTCCGGCAATCAGATAACAGCCAAGGTTGATCAGTGGCGGAGTTAATCATGGCAGATATCGAGCTGTTGACCCCCACCCTGCGAGGCTTACGATTTTTGAGCACGACGTACACAGTATGGCCCGAGCAATCAAACGACAACACCACAACATTACGGACGGGCGAGTGGAGTTTCTCGATGTGGCCCAAATGCGCCGTCTTTCAAGGGGCCAGGATCGCCTATGAGGTATTAAAGACGAATTTCTCCCAGCAAGGCCCCGCTGATAATGCAGCTGGGAAAATGTTTGAAACTGTGGCCACAGGGAACTAAGGCGGATTTTCTTTCCCACAGTCTCTCGACCGCCTCTTTACAATAGCGGTGGCCGAACTCCGTGGCCCCGCATCGCGGAATGTCGCAAGGGGGTTAGCGAAAAAAATATATCACGTGTATGTATCCCAGATGATAATGGGGGTTCTTGTGCATACATCGTAGGAGTGGAGCTGGCGGGTTTCTTGTGGCTCGTGGAGCCAGCAGCATCTCGGGCCGTGAGGAGTAGCTCCTTGGTCCACCCGATACTTTCAACGAGAATTGATACGCTCTGCATCATATCTGGTCCGATAGTAATACACCGTACAAGAGCAAGTCGACCATCTATTTACAGCTTGTACTCGGTATTTAAGACCCGGTTTTCGTGCATGTGGTATTGTAAATGGCCCGAGCCTCAAGGACAGTTTGAGATATGCCAAAGCGAACGGTAATCAGTGACATGATTCCGCCTTTTCTTCGCTGCTAAGCATACAATACCACCCCGCTCATACCGTGGTGGACGGGCCGACTGGAAAAGCTCCAGACTTGTCAAGCACTTTTTTCGCCCGCCCCGCCCCCTAGCAAATGAACACATTCTGACTGAGGCAGTTGTGACCTTCATTTTAGTGTAGCCTACCCGGGAGGCTCTCGGCGTCACTTGATGTGGACCTCCGGCCAAATCCACCGTCCCTTTCAATAACTGCAAGTTTCGTCGGCTTGTCTGTACACAATACTCCGTACTCCCGTTCTCAATACGTCGTAATGCTATGTACGTGGTGTGTGTCGTCTGTGCTTCTGTATCTTCTTGGAACGTTGACCATATACTGCCAGCCTCGATGGATCGGTGTTTCAGCGTTCAGCAAGTAGCACCGTGTAACGATGAGTGGTACTCGCGTCATAGGTGGAGCGTAGATAGGAGGGTGGGAAGGTTTTTATTTGGAAATGATTGGGAGCTTCACTGGGAGTAGGAAAAAAGAATGAGTAGAGTAATGAAAAGGAGAAAAAAGAAAAAAGAAGAAAAACAGAAAAAGGAACAAGATAAGTGAGAGACAGAGAGAGAGAACGCAAGAAAAAGTAGAGAAAGAAGAAAAGGGAAACATTGCAAACATTGCAAACATCACATTAAATGTACAACCTACACCGCCAATAAAACACGAGACACAAACATCATCTTAGGATAGGTTATGTTCTCATATCGGTCAAAACGGTAAATAAACCACAGATATAAACAAACACAAGTCCAAGAGCGAGAGATCGCTAATATCATCTAACAACGCTGGAAAAGGCCCCAAAACGTCTATTCACCCGACCACATATACTCGATACCTTGACAAACGCCTCTTCCCTAAACACGCGGGCAAAGGCCATGCATGCACAGACTACAGGTTGCTGAAGGGGCTCCTGGCCATCTCGGGGCTTCGAGGGCTCAGGGGTAGTGCAAACAGCTCGTCTTCCGTATCCACAGCGCCGCTAACAGGGTTCACATGACTGCCCGTAGACGCATTGTCGAATATGACGGCATCTAGTGAGTTGTGAATACCGATGTGCGCCCCAAAGGCTGCTCGTCCCGATTCGTCAACGTCGCCAGCAGAATGTGCGATAGTGGTATTGTCTGCCCTAGTAGATGCAGATGTAGCTTTGACAACAATCAGCACGGTGAAAAAAAAAAAAAAAAAAAAACCAAAGAGCGAGGAGACATGTGTTGGAATTCGTGGAGGCACAAATGCTCCCCAACAGACGGAAGGCATAACACACACGGGACTCACCATGCAGCGCTGCCGCCAGCTCCGCAGGCGACGTGGCCAGCCTTAGACCCTTGAGCTTTTCACCGAGCTTCCCGCCTGCCGGTGACCGTGGCATGACAACCCGAGCAATGTCACTTGCAGGATTAGGCCGAAAGGGCGAAATATCCGCGGGAGCTTTGGGCTCTCCGTTGCCAAAGTGGTCTGAAACCCAACCATGCTCTTGAAGGGCGATCTGTAACCCGATACTCTCACTGTTTGCCCTCATCTCGGCCTCGATTTCGGCTGCAAGACCTGCCAGTTTGTGCTTGGCCCACAAACTGTGCAGAACACCGCGCCCGCCGGCCTGCTTTGCTTCTGGCCCTAGACTTGCCGGATATATGGCCGGCATGGGCCTTGTCCAGAGCTCGACGGGTGTAGTATCATCGCCTTCGATCCCATCGCCATGCACGGCGGTTGTGCTTCCGTGCCCCACACAGTGGATGGTTATGAGAGGCGGGATGGCAGCGCCGGGCGGAAGCAAAAAGTACATTCGTCTTTCCGTGCTGTCCGTGCCGCTATCGGCAGTATTGTCGCTGGCTGCGAGCACATTATGATTGTCCTTGCCTTCCCATGTGACGGACCAATTGTTGCCAGCTGTGTCTCCCCGCTTGCTCCGGCCGCTTCCAGGGGTGGGGTTTCCCGACAATGGCTGCGTCCCGGGCTGTGTGCCCTGCATGGCCGGGTACTGCCACTCCACCATGAGAACCTTTGTACCCTCATTTCCCTTACCAGGCTCGAATTCAAAACGCGAGAGGGCAAGAGATGTGGGGGGCGAGGTCGGGGTATGCGCAATATTGTTGTCACCATCATTGCCCTTACCCACCTTATCAGGGAGCATCGCAATATGTCCCCCCATCGACGTTACACGGCCACTTCCTGTATGTAACTGGGCCATGCCGGGTTCGTCCTCTGGTGTAGGGGGCAATGTTGGGGCGAGACGGACCTGCCTTGACATGCCAACGGTAGACTAGAGAAAGCTGTATGAAGCGACGTTAGGTAAGACGTGTCGAAACTAGGATGCACTAAAGCAAACAGTGTGTCGGCAGGCGGTGCAGTAGAGATAATCTGGCAGGGTTCTGGAGGGTCAAGTCGATCACGGCTAGGCGACGAAGTTCTATGGCAGGCCATGCGATGAGCACTTATATGATATGCATTTAGAGGACCGCGACGGCCATGGGTAGGGCAAGTAGAGCCAAGTAGCAGGCACTGACTGACGAGGTCGTGAAAACCAGGAAAGGGAACGAAACCTGTCATGTCCGATCAGAATCAGATGCGCAGGAGACAATGGGAGTCTGATAAGTATGCACCACATAGGGCCAGTTGAGCCAGCAAAAAGGCCGGCAGAAGAGGGAATGGCGTAGAAATCACCGGGAAAAGACGCCGTTAAAAGAGGGAAGAAGAAAAAAAAAGGCAAACGCACCAGGGACGGGAAGACACAGGCAAAAACGGTTAGGAACAAAAACGAAAGTAGCCCGCCGTTGTTGGGCTTTGAGTGACGAGTGATGCCGGTAGGCTCAGACAGCTACAACGGTAAAACGCTAGACTTACGAAGCGGTCTGCCGTATCTTGCAAGGCTGGGAAGGGAAGAGACAGAGGGCCATGTGCGCCTCCTGTGCCGGCTATTTTTCTTCTTCTTTCCTCCTGGATTTATTCTGCGTGTTGTCCGGATGTCTGGTTATAACAAATGCGGGCAGCTCATTGGTATCAACACTGGTATAATGCTATTGCAGGTCGCCTGCACAATGCAACCAACAGACCGGGGTTAAAAGCAGCCAAACGAAGGAGGGAGAGGGAGAGGGATAAGAGAGAGACAAAGTAAGATCCCGGGATAGAGATCGTAGATCAGTGTAGGGACATAGAGGGAAGATGCAGATGCCTTGAACAGAGCCAAGGAAAGCCGTTGAATCCCACAAGAAAAGTTAAAAAGAAAAAGGGAAGAAAGGAAAGCCCGAGAGGCAATCAAGGGGCATGTGAGGAAGGAGAGAGAGGAAAGATGGGCAACACCAACGTTAAGACCACAGGATGCCACCCGTGTTGACCAAAGTATCAACGGGCGGCCGATAAGGTCTGCTGGGGCAGCCGGCGTAGGTGATGGACGGAAGACAGCCAAACTCCAAGAGAATGCGCTTTTATAAGATACACAGAGTAAATGCAGTGACGACGAACGGCATCATGAAGAGGGATCTAAAAGACAGACGCGGAGAGGAAAAAAGGGAAAGGGGGAAGCCAAACAAAAAAAAAAAAGTACAGAGCGAAAAGATGTTCGAATAGCCATGTAGATAGGTGCCTTGCTCGCATGCAACTGGCATCAGAACAAGGTTAGAAGACCACCTCAATAGGTGCTGTAACCTAAAAATAGACAGGAAGAGGAAGCACAAGACTACGCAGGGAGGTAAGGTATGAAATAAGGTTGCGCTGTCCATTTTGGGTGAGGCGCGGCATTATGCCAAGGCCATGCAGAGAGGGAAGGCACCGGCGGACAAAACGATGGGTTGTGAAGTTCGAGCCTCAAACAGGAGAGGGCGGCCGTCGATGATGGCAGGGCAGGTGGGGCCCAGGCCGTGGTAGGCCGTGATAAGATGGGGGCCCGGGGGTCCTCCTACAAAAGCCCGGTCGGAGCACAGTGCTTCGGTCGATAGGCAGAGCGTGTTGTCGTGCGAATTGGAAACGTAACCTATATTTGGGGTGCATGCAAGATCTGTACGTCGTACACCGGAGTGCGTGCTGGAAGTGTGGAGCGGCATGGCCTCGACAAATTATGTACTCCGTACAAAGCGTTTGTTCCAGAGGAGAGCGAGAGCGAGATATTAGCGCCAGTCTTCTCTCTACGGGAAGAGTCACGTGGCTACAACTGGCTCAGCGCCTCATTTACTTGACGGATTATGAGAAAGCGTCCTACCACAGAGATACATGTACAATATGAAGGCTGTGATACGACGTAATACGACGTCCTGCGTACAAATACGCAGTACTAAGAGTCGAAGAGGAACACACCCGAGCCAGTTTGTTCTGCTTTGACCGATGTGTATCACCCCTGTTGCGTGTTGAGGCTAGCGCCTTCGTGGGGAAAAGATTGGGATTGAGACTAGTCCAAAATCAGAAAGGGCGCCGCGGTCCAGTGGCTTTCTCCATGCCGGTGCACCGGCGGAAGTGCCTGTTTAGTCAATAACTGGCGAATGTCAGAATGGACCGGGAACATGTCAACCCATAAAGTGAGGGTTCTGTCTGTCCATGAGTACGGAGTAGTACTGTGTACACAGCACATTCCACAGTGTACAGGCATCTTATGAGAAGCCCACACATTTTGATGTTGGATTCCAACGTCTTTGACTCTTTATGCTGTGAGGAGTAGTCCGTACGTCGCACGTCGTACTAAGTTGATTTACGCCGTGCGACGAATAGTGCTTGGCCAAGGAGTGTTGGGGGAAGAAGAGGAGATAACGGTGTGATGTGGGGGGCAATTGAATAACAGAAAAGGGAACCGATGCTGGCTGTTGTGCTCCGTATATTTGGAACATCACCGACAGAGAAGAAAGATCGTTCAAAGCTTCATGCCTTCAACTGTATAAAGTGTGAGAACGGATATGGTAGCATACTCTGTCCATGTACCTGCATATCATTACAGAGTATTCCACCGTAAGTACACGAAAAACCACCGAGCCATTCTTCACCCGTGGTATGCTACATGCCGACATTCCAGTTGTAGAATTGAGAACTGGAAAACGGTACTTCACGTATATATTTACTGTATCTTAACGCATGCCGTGTCTGTATCCTATATACATAGTAATGACGAGACACACACCCAGACATACCGTCATTGTTTGCGCCTAACTTAGGATCTACGCAAAACAAGCACCGAGAGACGACGTACATCGTCCCTGAATCTGCTTTCGATGCCTCGTGACTCAAGTACACGGTCCTGTGTATCTTGCTGCGTCTTACATTGCACACCATCGGGGGCATCTGAGGTCGTCGGCCACTTTGATCGCCGGGCATGATATGCAAAGAGACGAAGATACTCCGTGTTCTCAGGAGCTCCGACCTCCATACTCCGTACATCGCGACTATTACTGTGCACAGTGGTCGGGTGGGAGAACGGGAAAATACACAGTCGGAAAATGAGACAATGGACACATACTCCGGGCTCCGTATGTTGCATATCTGAATACTGTGTAACCTTGTTATCACAGGCCCCAGGGCATAACAAGGGGCGAAAAGGGGCGGCCCACTAGGACCAGTCCGAGCACACCCACAAAGAGGCCGACGAGATCTGGCTTTGGCCGAACAAGAGCCGCCGAGAAACATCCCTCGACGGCGACATTCTCGGACAGGAGAGATCCGGTTCGCACATGACCAGGCTGGCGGAAGCTACGTTTCACTGGTGCGCGGGATATTTACTTGTACATGTACGAGATACAAACCACAACGTAAGGAGTACTCGCTAGTCCTCATTAATAGATGGCACGTTTAATGCAGTAGTACGACTTAAAGTACATGTAGAGAGCATTACAAAACACGTTGTCATTTGTTTGTATTTGACGTGACAGGAGCAGGTCTCGCTCGTTGAGCCACCAAGACTAACAATCTGCAAAACTCGTCTGGCCGAAATGAGGACCGACAGTGTGAGACAATAGTGGTGGATGGGTATATGCAAGTACGCCCTAACTGCAAGGCAAAGGAAAATATATAAATAAACCGAGTTAATACATGAAGAGAGAGCGAGAGAGAACTTTGACGGCTTCTCATCTGACTTGAGCCTGGGATGAAAATCACGACTCGGGGTCAGTAATGCTGTAAATCAACAACGCTACGTACTTACACAAGCTGCCTACACCCCGGAGTAGGCCCGGCCCCGTGAACCGCCACTGACACAGTTCTCCCATTCACGGGTAACAACTCAACATGGCGCCTGTTTTGCTTCAATTGTGAGTATGATATGTCTGGCACCTGTTGCCTCTCGGAGAGATTATTTCTCACCCCCTGTTTGCCTTTGAGTACCCACCTGCGGGTATATTGACAGGCCCGTTTCGATCTTCGCCCAACCGCCTGGCGCCCAGCGAGACACATCGATCGTGGCAGACTACGACGTATCTGAATATCCGCGAATATGGGCGGCCATGGTTGGCGGCCACAGTGAGATGCTATTTCAAGCTGACCGTACCGGTAACTGTGACATAAGACTTGGTTTGCATCTTTCGTCGCATAACTTGTTACCTTTTACACAGTAGGCTGTTTGGAACTGAGCGGTAATATACCCGACGTCAAGAGACAAAGGAGCGCCGGCAAGGTATATAAAACGTTAAAAAGACGGTTGGAAACAGCGGCCCAGTAGTGTCTTTTGGTATTGCGGCATGATAAAAGGCCCTTGGAAGGTCCTAGAAAAGGACCCGGGTATTTCTGTCCCGGAATAGTTTGCGCAATACGATCAGGATAGTATCTGAGTACATGTACCTGTCAGTTTCTGCGTTGAAGGCCGTGAAGGCCGTGAAGGCCGTGAAGGCCGT
Organism: Sporothrix mexicana; assembly: GCA_021396375.1. Classification (NCBI taxonomy): domain Eukaryota; kingdom Fungi; phylum Ascomycota; class Sordariomycetes; order Ophiostomatales; family Ophiostomataceae; genus Sporothrix; species Sporothrix mexicana. Next base: position 60,484 of record WNYC01000106.1, on the reverse strand, counting down.
GAGATATCTGGTTAGATACTCATACTCCGTACGAAGTAGCCTGACACACGGGCTGGTTACTGTTTGGGGCGAGCTGGCCATCTCACTATTGGCATACACGAGCTGAGACGAGATGTGCCCAAAACGCTAGCTTCTTCCTGCTTGCTGTTTTATTACTGCTGGACTTCATCTCATGATGATGCCGCGGTCTATCTGTTATAACGCCGCGCAATCACGGAAATTTCGCACCCATGGAAAGAAAATGACAATTATGAGTAGATTCGCGTATCGTGTTTGTTATAGATAATGCCACAATGCTAGAATGCTTCAAGTTCACAGTATGTGCAGGCACGGGCGTGTAGTTCTCAGTATGGCGATGGTGGTTCATACGGAGTACAATTGCGTGGCCAGAAATTCTAGATGGAGAAGCCGAGTATTAACATATACAGAATACGGCATACATTGTGAATCATACCATGTAATCACGGGGCGTAGTAGAGATGCTCCTTACAAAGTGTTTTGCTTCTCTGGCCCTACGGAGTACATAGTAGAGCAATCAGTACGTCGTACGAATTAATGTGCATACTGAGAACAGAGTGCGATGTAAGACTGATAAGATCACAATAATACGAACATGGAAACGGGCCGCAAACGAAAATCATGCCGACTGTGGCCGATTTGTCGTTTGCCTCGATTGCTGAGTTTGGCACATTGCCCTTTTAGTGTACTAGTCAATATAAACGGGGCCAGGCTAGATAGAAATCGCCGCCCGGCGCCTCTGCGGCCGTTCCGGCCATCTGGGCGTTGATCGACCGTCGAGCACCAACAAGCCACAAGCCACCAGCCATGGAGTCAACCGTTGTTGTCGTAATAATTTGCGAAGCCAGTCGGCCAGTCGCCTTGGCGTCATGGAGTCGACTGGCGAGTCCCTCCTATGTATTTAGTATATCAATATGTAACTTGATAGAGTAGAGTGGACGTTCGCTGGTTGGGATTTAGAGTATCCCGCGTCCCCCCCACTCCCCTGAGTGCAGACGTGAGGGAGCAAAACCAGTAACTCACCTCTGTACATAGTACACACAGTAGTACGACATACTCCGTACATGTACGGAGTACACAGTAGGCTATCAATCCCTACTGCTGTGTACTCCGAAGTCTATGTATATTGCTGTATCAGCATCTTACTATCTTACTACACAGGACGTTGTTTTAGCAGATGTGCTGCGTATGGAACTAGCTATGCTTGACACGTGATATTCTGAGTTTCTTGTGTATTGCTCCGGACGACGTATTCTGTACTTCATGCCCCCAGTTATGTTTCGTTTCTTCATGTTTGACTGATCTCCGAGTATGCAGGTCTAGACATATTCATACTGTACAATGAGCAATACAGCGCCCGACACACGGTGTGTATACAGTACATGTACAGAAACCCCAACGTGCCCCAAGTTTTTTCTGTTGTCTCTTTTTGAGACCTCCGGTCCTTGTTGCGCCCCCCCCCCCCCTGATTGGCCACGGCTAAATTACGACCTGCGGCCACAAGATGTGCAACGGTGTTGAAGGAAGTCGCTCTTAAAGTACCTGTGACCTCACTGCATTACACCACGTCTGTTCAACACGCCCTCAAAGAGGTAATTACTGTGTATCTCGATTGTCCCCTTCCACCACCTACATCGTACTGTGTAATAGCTACCTAGGCAGATACGCTGGTGGGATACGTCGTGTATGCTCCCACAGTATTTTCTATTATCTTGTTTCAGTTACTGCACCAGAAAATGCCTGTCGTAGATAGCAATGTTGAAAGAGCGTGAATCTGGTGTTGGACATGTACTAGGTACTTACTTCTGCCGCCGGCGGTACTTGCAAACAGGGCCGAAAGCTTGCCCATTGTATGAGGGAGGGAAGGAGCGACAAGGGGTGTACAGGACGGAGGGAGCATCTCCTTTTCAGAGGTACATGGAGCAACTAGTGCGGTACCTTTTTACCCACCATATATGAGCGTACGTTTCTGTACTACTAAGTCGGAGTACCCGTATCTCATGTAGCATGTGCAGGGGAGGACCCGCCCATGGCTGAATCTTCGCCTGTGTAAATCTGGCCCGACAGGCCTCTCCACTATTACGCCGGCCAAACCGCCGTAGCCACCCATCCTTTTGATTTTCTTCTGCAATTCTTCTCATTCCCCCAACTTCTGGCCCCCCTCACCCTTCCCACATCTCACTTCCGCGCTGTTATGGGGCTTGCCTACGCACTTTCCTGCCAGCTAGTCCAACTAAAACCAGCCTAATCCACTCCCCAATCCGCCGAATAAACCCACCCGGCCCTTTTCCTTCTTTTCCCTTCCTGTCTTTACGAGCCACAGAATACATGCACTGGGCCAAACCTGCGCAATCGCCTGTGTCTTATTACAGTGGGATAAACCAGTTACAGTGCCCAATTGTGCTGAGCCGCGGACAAACCCACGCTAAACAGGTGGTGCAAGGACACACACGCGATCCAACAGCGCCTCATGTTCTTCCTTCACCCCTCACAAGAAATACTGCCTTTTTTATTTGATTGTTTTATTTTACTGCCCTTTCCTTCCGAATTCTTCTCCCACTATTCATTACTCCGTACTTCGTACGTACAGTCTTGCCTTGACAGCGACTTCCTTCCCTTCCATCATTTCTTGGTTGCTCCTCGCTGGTTTCTCCTCTTTTGTCTCTTTCTCTTCTGCCCCCGTCTGTTCCTGTCTCGTTTCCTCGACTCCTGATCTGTCGTTGGCCCTTTTCTCCTCCTCCCCAATCCTCGCTGGCATCGACCTCTTCTTTTCCACACTCTTTTCTCTACCACATCGCTCCTCCGAATCTTCGCATCTTCGCATCATCGCATCGTCGCATCGTCGCATCGTCGCATCGTCGCATCGTCGCATCGTCGAACCCGCAGCACGCAAATAGTCGAATCTCCCATTGTTCAGCGACATCAAGATTACGATTTTCACACCCGGCATACCCATCTCTTCACCACTCAATCTCGCTCACTATTCGAATTCGACACTGACGAAACCGTTCCGGCTAACCCACGAGGACATCCCATACCATTCCCATTTTGCTTCTTGTTTTATTGTTGTCGGCATTCGCCTGCGCCCTCCCGTCGAATCTCACAGTCATCCTCCTGCTCGTCTCGTTCTATCGCGCGACGCCATCGCGCCAATCCATCACCACGATTCCTCTGCAAGAGTTGTCAAAGCCATTTCAGCACGACCACCTTTCCTGCCTTGTTCCCATACGACACGCTTAAAGGCTTAGCACTCACACACATTGCCATCTTCATTATTTCATATTTCCTCTCGCCTACGTATGATGGCCTACTTATCATGAACGCCCGGATCTTTTAAAACGTGTCGCTCCGCTTACGAGATACCAAGCCCTAGCGGAACGGCCTGGTTGGAGGGGATAGAGGCCTTGACTTTTTTTGGTAGGGACCGGAGATCATTTTCGTTGAACAGCTGCCGCAAACTCAGTGCCTCACCCTTCGAAGACGGCCATGGCAACACCACCGCCCCGGCCAATGGCCATGGATCCTCTCCACATAACTGAATTTGCCTCGGATCGCTACTTCACCAAGTTTAACCAGCAGCAGCAACGGCAACAACAGCAAAATGTGGCGCCTAGCAATAGCAGTCCGGTTTTGACGGCCGATGCTCCCATCTCACAACCACCCACAGTGCAACAGTCATCCCCCTTCTTTCTCCCCCTTTCTGAGACAAGACCTGTGCAGGAGTTTGTCGAGGAGAAAGAAAAGAATGTGGCGCCGGACTTGAAGCAAAAGAAAAGCAGATTTCATCTCGCCCGACTGTTGCACACGAAACCTCAACCACCTTTTCCGACAGTACCATCGATACCAATTGCAGCATCATCGCAGGCATTTACAAAACCGCTTCCGGCAACCCTGGAAACGCCGACTTCGTCTCGCCCGTAAGTTAACGGCAAATGCTAAGAATATTGCCCACCAGTCAACCCAAAGACACGTTGTTAATCAAAGGCTAGCAGGGTCAATACATTTGGCGTTCAATTCTATAACCTCCCCACTGAGCTGCAAGTTCAAATTATTGCGTCTATGCCGCTTGCAGACATTCTCCAGCTCCGCCTTTCGTCCAAGAGCATGCACGCCATGGTATCGGCAAATGAATCGCCTATTGTCCGTCACCACCTGCAACATAATGTGCCCGCCTATGCGAAGAGACTTTATCCACCAGATTATTCCAAGCTCGACTTCCGTTACTTGTGTGGTATATGGCACCGACTTCATGTCGCCGCCAAACTGGCGTCATTTATTTGCCAGTGGGTGACAAAGGAGATCTTCTTAAGAACAACAGAGGCACAAAAACTTGAATTTGCACCACAAAACGAGAGAATGCGCAGGCGATTAATTCCTCTTCTGTTCACCATTTTCCATTTCTTCGAAACATACCGGGCACGCCACCTCCAATACATCATTGACCACGACGGGAAGGGTTTGCAACAAACGCCCTACACAATAAATCCGATCGAGGCCGAGGTCATGGGCATGTACGATGACCGGACGTTATTGCAGGTGCACCAGGTGTTTCCACTTGTTGTTGCTTCTTTTTGCCGCCGTTTGAGGCCGCCATCTTATGTTGGCCGCCTCGAGAAGTCCTTGAGGGGCTACATGAAGGACAAGCCAGCAGACGAGGTACATGTCGCAACACTCTGTATTGGTGGTCTTCGCCAGGTCGAAAGGTTCTGGGAAATCAAAGGCTACAATGTCAGACGAAACGCGGTCGACGTGTGGTACAATTCCGTTACGAAAGATCCGGCCGAGTCAGCAGCGAAGCCTCGCCGAGCTCTATTGGGCCTTGGGCGCAAAATGTCCTCATTGGCGATCCGTGATGATTCACCCACGACATCTACAATTGCCAGTGCCAAATCAGCTTTGGATAGTACCGATGCTGAACAAGGTCCAATGGACGACGTTACATGGGAGCGATGTAACAACCTCATCTTCAATACAAGCCTTGCCGACGGCATGCCAATGGAACCTCTACCTCGAGAGCATCTTCGACTATTGCTGTCCGACCTTCCGGTCTTGCAGCAGTTATGGCTAGTTACTGCTGAAGCACTTATTCTTGAGAGGAAAATCGTCGAAAAGCAATCGGACATTCGTCGAAATGCCCAGGTGATGCTGGAGCTTATTCGTGAAGACGGTTTTGCTGAAGAGGACGAATGGTGGTACGGCCACGGCACCCATGATTCCATTCGGCCGCCCCTGGATTCAATCGAAGAAGACATGGCCGAGGATATTGCCCAATGACGGGTGTCGCTCATCGAACGGCGGCCTTGATCCCCCAATATCACCTACTCTCAAAACCGATATCCTAAATACCGTTGGTACGACATCCGAGCAGGATGTGCTTCCGATACACACATGCGCCTGCCTACACGCTTTTCTATTCCCCAGTCGCGAGTGTTGATGAACATCTACTCTCGCCTACTCATCTATCCGTCTGCTCTATACCTTTCCTTTGTCCACATAGCATTTTTGGCGTTTTTATAAGAGGGGTGCAAGGATCTTTGGCCTTGCCCAATTTCCCTCACTCGGATATACACCTTTCGGTGGTTATCATTTTCTTGCTGAAGCATCTTCATAGTTTTCTTTTGTTGCATTTATGTTTCGCTCACAGCATTCGCTTTCCCAGTTGTCTAACGTGGAACAAGCGGTTTTTTCTTTCTCTATCTCTTTTCAACTTTTCATATTTTCTGTTAATTCTTTTCCTTTTGTTTTCTTTGCTGCGTCTTATGGGATATAGAGATGTACATTTAGGGCCGGATTACAGGCACGAAGAAGGGGACCCAAGGAAGGAGTCAGGCGTTCGGACTAAACACAGTCCTATTTGGTTATACACATCAACTTGAAAATATTTTTCTTATATGTTCATGTGCTGAATGACCTGTGACATTACCGGTGGTTGGAAATTAATTAATTCGACTGATATGAAACCCAGCTGAGGAGTCGACGGTTTACCGAAAAAAACAGCAGGCTTGTCGATGTATGTACATGTGTTCAGCCCTCGATGAAAACCAACAATGTTACCATCAAAACTTTTTATTCCAGTGCTTTTTATTCCAGTGCTATCATTAAATTCGTCGGGCGTCCAATGTTTACTTGAGATAAAAGACACAAACCATCATGGAGTAGTCACATCCTATATTCTATGCTGTGTAAATGAAAATAAGGCGGCAGTCAAGATTATTACGTGACGTAACAACGAGGCCTGCTGCGAAAACTAATGACGTCCAAATGTTAGCGATGCAGATCAAAGCAAGGCATTGCAATATTAAAACCTTGCTATTGTTGGAGTAAACTTACAGAAGAAAAATACATGTCAATACAATAGCATTGTGATGACAGATGGTGCGTGTAAATACGTCAGAAGACGGGAGAAACCAACCAAACATATGCGGCCGAGCAACAAAATGAGTGGCAGCACGACGTGCCTGATTTCTGGCTCATCGACGAATATCATAAAATCGATCCCTACCCAGATTCGTGGTATCGAACGAATTGGTGGATGGCGAAGACCCAAATGCACCAACGCTGCCCGAAGTCCTAGGCACGCTCCCACCTAGGTTATACGCTGTAGAACTACTTAGGCCGAGACCCCCACCACTTCCAGCTGTGTCAAGATTAATGCCATCAAATAGGGAGGGGCCGTCAAACCCGTGGAAGCCCTGAATTCCTTGCGCCACACCCCGCACGCCTTGCGAGTGGGACACACTCGGAGAGTGCTGCTGCTGTCCACTAACGAATGAAGCTGCACCTTGGTGTCCCAGTGCGTGTGTTGTAGCCCCGGCTGCCCCATAAGCATGGCCCAAGGACGCTGAGGAAGCTGAACTCTGGCGACGCGACTGGTCATATGAAGGGGGGTTGAAGCTCATTGCCCCCGCAGATGCGTTCGTATTATACGACCCACCCTCCGGCCTCATGCCTGTCGCCCCCGATGTCGTGAACTGGGGGGAACGATGAACATTGTTATGAGCCAACAGACTAGGCGAGCTCGAGCTAGTAGGTTGTGGTGGTTGCCGTTGCTGGGGCGCAAATGCCTGGTGCTGTTGGGATTGAGATGAGTATGAACCCTCAGACTGATACTGTGGGGGGAAATGTTGCTTTTGTTGTTGCTGGGCGTGGTGTTGATTTTGGTGTTGATTTTGGTGCGGCTGCGATTGCGGCGGCTGTGGAAGTGCCAGACTGAATTGGGTAGCGCTGGATGCTCTGTTTTGTGCATAATATGACTGTGGAGCTCGGCTCGGGCGAGGCAGCTGCTGAGCCGCAAGAGAGCCAGTTGATAAAGAAGCAGCCATATGCGCTTGCGAGTTCGGTTGCGAGTGTGTAGACGAACCGACGTGATTAGACATGTTGTGTTGGGGAGGTAATTGCTGCACCTGTTGAGCAGACTGACCTCGGTTTGGGAGTTGGTGGGAGTGGTGTTGATGAACTTGTTGAGCTGCCCTTCCCATGCTCTGCAAACGTTCTGAAGGACGGAACGGGGGCGTCAAAGACAATGTCTTTTGCGAGACGAGTGGGGTTTGCTGCAATGATTGCCTGTTTTGTGCCTGCAGCTGTTGGTCATGAAGGGATGGCTGTAAAGAGGATAATTCGTTGCTGTGATTCTGTTGGTGCTGTCCAGACAGCGTTACAGGGGCCTCTTGCTCCAAGTGAGAGGACAAGGCTTCGAAGGCTGCGGCTGCATTGAATTCTCCGTCCTCCCCGCTGTTGGAATCAAGAGGTGGTATCATCGATGCCCCGGTTTCTAAGGAAGACGCGTCGGCCTGCCCAAATACACCTGTACTGTTACCTGAAGCAATACCCGGCACTGGAGAGGCACTTCCATCAATGCTACCTTCGGCAGACACATTCGACTCACTCAGTCTCCTTTGTTTTTTAGACGGGCCCAGCACGCCATGTGCTGGGTCCGTTTGCTGGGTGGTAAGGATGCCGCTCCCTTGACTCAAAACGCTAGCAGACTGTGACGGATCCGTGGATTGGCTGCTTTGCTTAGATGCCTTTGTCCTTTTCCTCTTGCCTCCAGCTGTTGCAGGAGTGCCGTCTGGAGGAATACTAAGTATCTGTCGGATATCCGATGTGGGGTTTTGCAGGTCGTAGGCGCCATGGAGATGCAACGGTTCTGTGATTTGGGTATCGTGTCTGGCCTCGGGCAGTGAAGGGTTTCCAGCGGCCTTTGCAAAAGCCGCGAGGTCCTTAGCTCTGCGGGTGTTCTGTTTCTTAGACTTAGGCTTCTTCTGCGCGGTTGGATTGTTTGGAACCACGGGAGGTGGGATTGGAGTAATAGTGGTTGGGCCATTCCCACTTGATGTCTCATTGAGAGGCTCAGCCGCTGGTGGCTTCGGTCGATTTTTTGACCCTTTCGGTCTTCCTCTTTTTTTCCCAGTTTCTGTGGTATGCTGGTTAGGAACAGCTGACGAATCGCCGTTGGCTGTGGCCTGTCTCGCATCCAGTTCCAGGCTGAGGCCCGTATCTCCTGTAAGGCTAGTATTTGCGTCTCGTGGGAAGAACAGGCCCGTGGTAGACACATCCAGCATGTTATCGTCATCAACGTCAACCCAGCTATCCTCATGCCTAGAGTTGCTCACGGACGGCGCTTGAAGGCCAGGATGATGGACATGAGCTGAGGATAAAGTCTTAAAGGCTGGTGTGGCGGCGGCAGCGGCCGCCAAAGCAAGTGCTTTGCGATCTTTGATTGGCCCTTTCTTAATGCCCTTATCACGTCGCGCCTTTGTGGCCTTACTGCCCTTGGGCCTGCCCCTCCGCCGCTTTTCTGCCGGGGCGGATGCGTCTTTGGCGACAGCTTCCAACTGTTCGCTTCCGGATGTTTGGCCAGTAGGCAGAAGAGATGGTTTGGAACTGGCATCGCCTTGGACAGCCGTATCATGGTGGGCGTCTGCCTCGTCCACGGCATCTGGTACAAGTGTCGATAGGCCGGCCAAGCTAGGTTGTCGAGCCGATTTAAGAGTGGACAGTTTAGTGTTGGGCAGCTTGGGGAAAATCTCGGAAATCCACCCAACAAAAGCACTTCCAGAGCCGTTCGCACGCTCGCTTTTGGGAAATGTACCGTCAGTCGGTGGTGCCGCGCCGGGGACACCACCAAAGTAGGACAGAGCTTGGCAGATATGATCTACGACTGACGTTGCCGGAATACCACGGAGCAGGGTCAAAAGCCGTGATTGTTCGGCCTTTACGTCGGCCGGCGTGAGCGGTTGTGGCATTGTGGGCGAGACTGACAGGACAGATGGCCGTGTCGTGGCAGGCACCGCAGTAGAATATGAGTCCCAAACGCTGGTATCATCGGGAACACGGACAAACCGCTTTGTGGACGAGGTACCGTGCCCACTCTGATAAGCGCGGATAGCAGCCAGCTCAGTACTCTCACTTGCACGCTTTGCAATCTCATCTCGCTCGAGAGGCGATTCGTGGCCACCCAGGTCCAACTGTATGATCCCAAAATTGCCGCTGAGATTGCCAGTGTGGCCTTTGAGCTTCTTGGGTATTGGGTCTTTTATCCTCGCATCGCGGTACTCCCCAGCCGTCGTCGAGTTGGCGGGTGCAGCGTTGCCGATATTGGCGCTCGAAACGGTTGTTGGATTATGGTCGTTGGCGGCGAGGGCTGATAATGGGGGGAGTCCCACAGCCGACTGGAACGACGACATGTCGGAACGGAATACGGTAGCAAAGTGGCCCTTTCGACGGAGCTTGTTTTCTGCCGTTGTCAAATTGCCGTCCAAGTGCTGTCCAAGATGGCCGCCAGGGTTGTCGACATTCGTAGTGTACAGGGCCACCGAAAAGTGATCTAGGGCGAGACAAACCTAACAAGAGGTCTTCTCTGTTGTCTCCAAAGCGCCTACCCACAGTGAATCCCTTCGAAGAAGACGTTGGCTACCAGCTCCTAACGCGGCTTGCCGGCGCGGCCGCCAACTCGGCGGCTGCAAAGCAAGAGATCGGTCAAAATTTCCAGAGCAGCTGCATAGTCGCGCTGAAATCTGGGGTGGCAAAAGAAAGCAGGCTGATGAATGTATACAGTCGGATGAAGCAGAACGGGAAGATTGGGAGCGAAAGCTAAAGGCCTGCTGACGTCGATGCTGCACGTCCAACCTGTAAACTTGGTTGTACCTTAAAAAGACACAAGACAGTAATACGAAGCCGGTAAGGGCAGAGTCGTTGGGGAGGGGGTAGAGGTCGTCGATACAACAGCCAAAGCTTATAGCTGAGCCCTCCAAGCGACAGCCCTTCTGGTCCAAGATCCGGTCCCGTTTTCTCGCGCAGGTCTATAGATGGTCGCTTCTGGCGCGTAGCTGCTTGAGAGCCGAATCAGATGGTTATTGCCAGCCACGGTGAGAAGCGTATCAGAAGTGCGAGAGGCCGGGTCGCAGTACGAACTTCTTGTGGTTAGATGGATGGCTGGGGAGAGTGCTGGGAGCAAGCAGTGAAAGGGTGGTGGAGGGGGGCGTCGTTTTTTTTTTCTGTCATCAAAATCCGGAGCTGGTGAGGAGAATCGAGAAGAGGGCAAAGCGAAAGCCAGCCAAAGGAAGTGTTGATGGGATGGGCTGGTAAACATGCGCGAAAAAAAAGAATGCAGAGGAAGGGGAGGTTGACAAGAAAATAGAAGCGATAGGGGAGGCTCAAAGGAGGACCTGAGAGCACAGGAAAGCAGTCACGGGATAGTTCTCTGTAACGAGGCGGTCGTATTGGCGTTATCCGCAGCAGCTCCGAGTGTGCAACTGGAAAGGCACCTGCTGCCAGCACCAAGCACCGAAGCCGCCAACAGAACAGAAGAACGACTGCAGCGGCGATGTGGGAAGTATGGTCGCGCGGGGAGCCACGGCATGTCTAGGAGAGAGGAAAAAAGGAGACAAAGCAACGAAGGAGGTTCGAAAGTGAAGCAGGAAGCATCGTTGGATGTCCCCGTTGAGGTTTTGACAGGATTTGAAAGTACAGGTACATAAGGCTTTGCCCAAGCAGACACGCAGCCTTGGGCTGGATTGTCAACCCAGTGCCAGTAGCTATGGGTTGTTCGTATATTGTAAGGGGCTGAATCTCCTCGTAAAGCGTTGGGCTGGTTTAAGCATGTAGTAGTACCTCACGACGCTTGAGCCTAGCTGCCCCACTAGCGCACAGCACATCGCGGTCAGATCGCTGTCAGTGCAGCTCCTGTTTCTTTTTTGTGGCGAAGGACAGAATATGGAGAATTGACAGCCAGCTCACCGCCTGGTTTAGCGCCGTAAGATACTACGGAGGATGAGCCCAAGTTTAGTTCGCCACCACAGTGTATTTACGACGCGTTACTGTGTAAAATACTACGAATATGTTGTATATCATGCCTAATAGGCTGCTCACAACGTGGATCGTTTTGCCAGCTGCCACCAGCTGCTTTCCAAGTTAGCTCGGCCCGAAAAAGACCCATATCAAAGACCAACAGCTTTGTTTTATCTAGTAGAATCCTGCCGCCTGCCTAGCCTGTCGAACCTGTCTCGCTGTATCTCGCAGCAACCCCACTAGTCAATACCACGGTCAGGTAGAAGCTTGAATTTCACGCATGGTGCCTCATCAGCATCCCATTCATTGTTTCCCGACCAGCAAGCCGAGCTTCGACCGGCTCACTCTTGTATGTGAGCACTTGATCTACCACAGCGGTTGCGCCTTTCATACCACGGGGCATGGTCATTCGTCCCGTCGACTCGCCTGCCGAATCTTTTGATAAACCTCAACATCGACATAGGCAACAGCATTGCCATTGGCATCGTCAATATCGGGCTGCGGCTCGCCGAACGCTTGACAAACAAACCTTGGCCACCCTTTGTGGAACTCCATCTCAGAACCATGCCGACACCTCCGAGATATGCTGTCGTCTCCCTCCCCCTCCGTATCTTCGATTCCGGCGATCGGGAGGGGGCTATCGCTTCTCTACGCACGATGGTGAGCCCCGAAAACGGCACTGTCCAGCCGTTTCCCATCCCCGAGTTTAAAATCGGCACTCTCGATGCATTGGTCCAACAGGCCGACGACTTGGCCAAACTCGACGCTGGGTGTGAGGGCGTGGCCTCTCGCGTTGCAGACTCCCTGAGGACAATTCTTGACAACAACGAAGAGAAACTCGCGCAGCACAAGATTGTGAATGATAGTAAGGAGGCCACGCAGCATTTCTTTTCTTCCTCGTTTCCTTTTTTTTTTTTTTTTTGCCGTCTCTGTTATTTCCGCCCTTTCTACTTCCGGTCTTTCTGTGCAATTGCTAATCTGGCGGCACCTTAGAACCTACAGATCACTATCTCCAAAGCTTCTCCTGGAACAAGGTGCGGTACCGGATAGACCGCCCACTCGGCGAAATCATTGACACATTGCAAAAGGTGAGTTCTTGTGGAAAAGGATGACGTTGGGGCAGCACAACTGCCAATACTCAGTCTGAGAAATTCCAAGTTGCTAACATATATGTACGTTTGTGCGTTCGTCACGTTTAGGAACTTGTAAACATCGATAACGATGTCAAGGGGAAGTTTAACCAATACAATTCGGTCAAGTCCAATTTGGCTTCTCTGCAAAGAAAGCAAACGTGAGTCCCATTGCATGCGCCTTTGCCTAGTTACAGATCTATATACTAATAGCCACAACCAGCGGAAATCTTGCGACAAAATCGTTGACGCCCATAGTCAAGCCCTCTCTCCTGGTCCAGGACTCAGAATACCTCGAAACCCATCTTATTGTCGTCCCGACCGGCTCACGAAAAGAATTCCTCCGAGAGTACGAAACACTGTCGCCAATGGTGGTCCCCCGTTCTGCGACCCAGCTTGCTGAGGACGACGAGTTTGCGCTTTATGGCGTGACCACGTTCAAGAAGCATAGCGTCGAGTTCCTGCAAAAGTGTCGCGAACATAAGTGGACGCCTCGCCAGTACAAATATGTCGAGGGGGGCAGGGAGGAAGAGCAGCGCGAGCTGGACCGTGTTATGCGTGAGGAGAAGAAGGTCTGGGGTGAGGCACTGTGGCTGGCACGCACGAGCTGGAGCGAAAGCATTATGATCTGGATGCACGCACTCACCCTCCGTGTGTTTGTTGAGACAGTCCTTCGGTACGGTTTGCCGCTGGACTATGTAAGTGTTCTAATCAAGGTACGGAAAGCAACCCAGGTGCTCTGTCTGTTATTCTCACCAAAGCCATGCCGCTAACAAGAGCCTTTCTACCCGGTGGCATACAGTCGTCCCCCAAGTCTGCGAAGAAGGTCAAGACGTCGCTCGACTCAGCATACTCGTATCTCGGTGGCAACGCATTTGGCAGGGACAAGAAGGGCAAAATCACCAAGGACGACGCATCGTTATCCTCTGAGATTGCAGCAGCCGGTGTTGGGCTTGGAGAAGGTAATGAATACATGGCGTACGTGTACTATGAATTTGAGTTTCCCTGAACTCGAACAATGGCCTTTCTTTCTTTGATTCGGATATACAGACCTGGTAGCCTTCGCTCCACGACCCTCTACGCCCTGCTCCCCCCCTTGTTGTGGCTCTCTCGGGTTGTCCTGTTTTTGTCACTGGTTGTTTTCTTCTTCCTCTTTTTTTACCTCTCTTTCTTTTTCTGGTTTTATTTTAGTTGCACTGCTTGTCTCTTTTCCCCTTATTTTGCACGGTGACTTCGTCGACTCATTCGGCCTTATTCATATGCTTATATATCGAAACATGTCGCCACATATTCTCCTATAGCCAGCGCGATGCGCGGATAAGTGGCTTTCTATATCTCATCCGTGCACATCAGTTGACTGTTGTATACGAGAGACCTCGTCCGTTTTTGTTCACATTGTGTGTCTTTTTGGGCAATTCATGTGCCATACTTTTATCATGGCCAAGGCTCTAATACAAAATGCAAGTATCGTTTTGTTTCGTTTCCCATCTATGATTCACATATATTTATATATCCCCTTCTTGCTCGATCATTCCAACGTGAGAATCCCATGCATGCTCCTTTGATTGCAGATACAAACAAGTTTATTCCTGGCAATGTTGCCTCGCCATCATTGTCTTGTTATGTCGGCCAGCCAGACTATACCGAAGTGGTTGGCAACAGGTTCTTGCTCTTAAGGTAGTCCACAATCTGTGCTACGCACTCCTCCACAGTGTTCTCATGGGTCCGAATGGTGACTTCGGCCTCCAGGGGGGCCTCATACGGTGCCGAAATTCCAGTAAACTCCTTGATCTCGCCGGCACGTGCCTTCTTGTACAATCCCTTTGGGTCGCGCTGCTCGGCAACCTCGATGGGGATGTCAACATAGATCTCGATGAACTCGAGGGGTTCGTTGCCAGCCTGGCCAGCCTTTGTGTGCAGCTCACGAGCTAGTTGGCGGTCTGCGCGGTATGGGGAAATAAAAGACGTAATGGCGACAGTCGAGGAGTCGGCGAACAACTTGGCGACTTCGGCGATGCGGCGGATGTTCTCGTTGCGGTCCTTCTCGGAGAAGCCCAGGTCTTTGTTGAGGCCAAAGCGAACGTTGTCGCCGTCGAGACGGTAGGCGGCCAAGCCCAGGTGCAGGAGATGCTGCTCCAGGGCGGTTGCGACGGTGGATTTGCCTGATGCCGATAGGCCGGTGAACCAGATGGTGTAGCCCTTCTGGCCGCGCGCCTGGTTGCGCTCTTGACGGGTCAGGCCGTCGTGCCAGGTGATGTTACTTGGGTGTTTTGTCAGCCAGCGCCCATCCTTCGGCCCTTTTCTCTGTTCTTTTCTCTGTTCTTTTCTCTGTTCTTTTCTCGTTTCTCTTTTCCTTCTTCAAGCCTTTGTTCTCATTTCCCCCCTTTTCTCTCTGTGTCTCTTTTTTGTTTTTCATTTTCGCTTCTTCTTCTTCCTTGGGGATACATACGTAGCCATTGTAGCGTGTGCCTTTGGTTTCTTTCTGAGGGTGTCCGAGCAGGATTTTATGGCGTAATGCCTCGTACAATAAGTAGTATGTTGGTTGTTGGGACTGCGACGTGATGAATTGAAAAATCAGTTGAGGCTCACAAAGCGCAATTATCGGGCTATCGGCCGTTGTTCGCAGGGCGGCAGTGGTGGGGCACCCCCACAGGGGCCGAAGCACGTCATCCCGCACCTGGCCCTATTAAGGTCTGTGGCAGGAAGCGCTGGAACGGCGTATTGGGACCATCTTCGCTTCATACAGTAGTAACGCGGCCAATATCATAGTATACCGTACCAAACAAAGCGCTAAAACCCGAGCAACCCAACCGAGCCGTACTTCGCACAACCCGCCATCGCTTAATAGACATGCATACATGTGCTCCCCTGATGTGGCATAATGTGCTAGAACTGTTACATTTATTTACTGTTGATATACCCCGTACGCTGCCCAACAACTGGATGGCGACTTTCCCCCACTCTGTACACCACGCCAGTTCTTGTCTTACATGAACAGAGTGAAGGCAACTCCCAGCCCAGCGATTGTCACCACATTTCCCATCCCAGGGCCGAACAAGCAATCTGCTGCGTTGACGGTGACCGTGCCCGTGCCCGTGCCCGTGCCCGATGCCGTGGCTGTGGCCGCAGTGGTCGTAGCGGTCTTCTTGCCTCCGCCGCTTGCCGTCGTGGGTGCTGTTGAGTTCGAGCTGCCTTTCCCAGATCCCGAACCACCAGTGTCGGTGTCAGTGCCGTTGTTTGCGACGGCTGTGCTCGTGCCTTTAGAGTTCTTTCCGGTCTTTGTCGACGCATCCTTAGTTTTTGTCTTGGTTGCCGTCGAGCTCGACTCCTGTGCGGTGTCGTGCGTCAGCCGAGGTCGTGGAGGCACGCGCGCCGCCGGGCAATCTATTTTTTTTACCTACCTGGGCAACGGCAACCGTTGCAAGTGCGAGGAAAGCAATGGACGAGAACTTCATAGTGTCTGTGTGTCTGCGGTATTGGTGTGGACGCGTCAATAATGGCAGGATTGGTATTCTTTTTTTCGTTTTCCTTTGCGGCGATGATGAGAGGTAAATAACGTATTTCCTCGAGGGCGAGAGCCGCAGTATTTGTATTCCGTGACGCTCTTAGGAGGGGGGGGGGGAAGAATTCACCAAGGCCCAAGGAGTTGGAAGGATCTGATGATACCCATTACAAGAGATACTCTCACGAAGCCCATGGGACGTATCACAACCTGGTTCAAAACACACGACGTTCAACTCTTTTTTCACATCATGAATGAGCTCCTAAAGGCACGCATCCTCATACACATTGTCAAAACAGATGGCAGGGTGCCGGATCTAAAAAAAGAACCAGAGGAGAGCCTAGACCCTCGTCCATAAACATGTCCCATGAGCATGCTTCCTAGTGCCGATCATGAGTGTCAGGAACGAATGCCAGAAAATCCCACTAAAAAAAAGATGAAAACAAGGCCAGAGACCAGGGCCAGAACCACAACCAGAAACCACAGCCGGAAACCACCCCCCCCCCCCCCCACCAAAAACCAAAACCAAAAAAAAAATCGTTCAAGGTAGTCTTTGCTTCAGGCTTCCAGGGATACTGCTCATGCATTTTGAATAGGAGAGCATTCTATTTACCCAACCCCGGCCCAACTACAAACAACAAACAAAACACCTTCCCGAGCTGCACGTCTCGAAACAGATGCTGTGTGGTAGCTATTTCTGTGGACCAATAGGCGAAAAGTGCCGTTCGTCGTACGTATCATACGTCGTTGCACTTGCCGGTTTACCAAGCATTGTACGGCGTCGTCGTCCACCTACTTCTACCCTGCTCAGAATTGGGGAGTTCCGTTTGGGCAGCAAAGGCATTCACATGAAGACACGGCAAAAAAACAGGCCCCACGGTGCACGTCTAAAAAAGCGCTTATAAAATTCTTCCAGACACATACAGCGTACACACAGTGATGGAGAATTCCATACGACACATTGCATCGCCCCATACGACACAGGCACTGCATGCACAGTCGGGAGTGGAGCGGTATTTGTATTGCTGGGATCCGATGGCATATATGAATGACCGGGGTGGCCCGGATGCTTTGTCAACTTCTTGTCGCCGAATTACGTCCTTGTGTCTCATGCAACGACTTGAAACACACGCATATCGCATGCATCATTTACACTTAAGTAAAAGGACATTAATTGTTTCCAGACAGCTTAAGACTCCTTTCTCTCCAGGGGTGGCCAGCAGGTAAGACTACCTTGTGTCGGTTCACATCATCAGCTGGACTGCCCACTGTTTTCCACCTTGTTACGTCGTACAGAGACTGGTATCCTTATGTTTAGAAATGACCAGGCACGTATCACAAACGCGCCCCACTTCCTTCCTGCGGTTTGAAAGTGTGCCCTGTCCGCCACATGCCAGATACGCCGACCAATCCGCCTTCAAGAGCAAAACGTGTGTTGAGCATTCCATGGCCGTAGGAGCTGTGGAAATCAGCTGTCGTACCATTTCTTATCCCCGCGGGAAGGAGTGAGAGAAAGTGCATCGTAGCAGCTCCCGGGGGTTTCGCAAACCAATGCCCGAGTCGAGTGCTTCGGCCATTCCTGCAAGGAAACAACGGGCCTTGGCCTCGTCGCTCTTCAACTTCTCCACGTCCTCTGTACGGGACTGCAGGCAAATCTTGGAAATGCTTGCGCCTTGGCCCAAGAGTGTTGTGATCTGGTTGGCGCGCCTTACCACAGTGGACGCAACGCCGCTGATGGCCGCACAGTGGCAGCCAAAACTCTCCATGCTTCGTCCCATCTCAAGGACATGGAGGAACCTGACCTTCTCGTCCAGCCGCATGGCATCGGTATCGACCGCCACACTCATGTGGCACATCAATATGTCTGGGCGCTGTCTAAACCCTCGCCTCTCAAGTATTTCATGGAAGTGTGTAGCGGCAAGAACCTTTGGGGCCTCACAACGCCCCGTTCGAACAAAGTGGTCAAGCAAAGCGTCGAACAGTGCTGCGCCATCTGATGTGGCCGTGCCTTTACCAAATTCATCGATGAGTACAAGGCTTCTCCGCGTAGCCGAGTTTATAGAAAACGCCGCCTGCCGTAGGTCGACTCCGAAGGCACTTTCGTCCCTTGACACGCTTTCGCGCGTGGCAATTCTAGCGAGAATCTTGTCCGTAATGCCGATGACGGCTTCTTCTGCCGGCACAAAGCTTCCGATATGGGCAAGGAACACGATTGCCGCAACCTGCCTCAAGTAAACACTCTTACCGGAGTGGTTGGGTCCTGTCAACACAATGGTGCTGGGGCTGTGGTCTGGGCAACCCGGCGCACGCCGGAGAGCTCGATCGCTGTTTTCCACATGGACACCTAGGCCACCTGACAGATAACAGTCGTTGGGTACGAAAACCCCAGGTCCAGCATCCTGTAGTAAATGGCGGCCTTTGCGAATGTGCAGAACATTCTCGGTGGTCAACTGTGGGCAGGTGAGGTTATAGTATCCTGCACCACTAGCAAGAGCGAGAATGCTGTCTATATGCCCGACAGCACCGGAGGCATGTATCAGCGCGTCTTCCCGCCCCAAGATATCCGACCCTAGTGCGTGAAATATTTCTACCTCGAAATCTAGAACGTGTCATTTTAGTCTTGGCACATGTTACAGACAAAACAATCTAGATGGTGGGGTGTGGGTTGCCCATCATGACTTACCAATTATCTGCCCAGCCGTGTCTCCAAACTCTGTATCGATGGCGTTCAGGCCGGGTGTCTTGAAGTAGACAAGTCCATCTTCATATAGCACCTGTTCCCAGGAACTAGGGGTGTCCCGGCCATCCCCTGGCGGGTAACTACTTAACCTTCTACCGCTATGAGCCCAGAATAGGGCTGATATAACAAGAAGGTACCCTCTCTGGGGATGGAAGATGCACTCCACCACATCGCCTTGCACGTCACTTGTGAGCATAGCCTTATATTCTCGACGGGAGTTCTCTAGGCGACTTTGCAGATAGCGATAGGATGATTTGAGTGTATCCAACTCCGGATTGACCCCGTGAGCCACAACATTACGGCCAGCTGCCTTGGACTCCTCGAAATCGATCGTGTTGGCAATCTTCTCTTGGATGCGGAAGATGCATGCAAAATCAATTCCAGCAAGCGCCTTCAGTTTGGCAGACATTAGTACCCTGGCATCTCCAGAATGCACAAAGACCAATACATACCATGTCAATGACAGCGCAGATGCCGTGTCCCGCCTGCGTCACCTGCAGTATCGCAAAGCAAAAGTCCAGTAGGATTCTCCATGCGTTCTGCTTGATCGAGGTGAAGTGTCCCGGCAGGTAGAGCCCGCTTCGGAGGTGGTTTAGAATGGGAAGAATATTTCTGACAGATTTCAGCGCTGTGCGTATGGCTTCCACAGAGCTACGATTCCTTGTGTCAAGGACCTCCGAAATAGATTGATGGCGCATTTCAATCACTGTGAGGTCAGTACACGGCCGAATGAATATCTCACGTAGCATACTGCGGCCCTGTGAAGTAAGGGCTAGAGAATAAAATAAGTCAAAGATTGAGCGCTTGCCCTGTGGTAGACATGATTTTCCACCATCCCTATCGGTCGATGCACCTCCTGTGGCTGATCGCATGTCTGGCCGAAATATCTGGAGCGAGAGCAGTGTGTCTGCGGTAACAAACATGCTACTGTTGGATGTGACCGTCAAGACGGACCGAATGCGGGGCAAGTCGACATCTGTGGCTATCATCAATGCTTGCCTCTTTTCAAGGTCACGAACCAACGCATTCGCACATCCTAGCTGTACATGTGGTTAGCCATGGATCAACCAGGGGCGTAGCACATATAAATTTGACATTCCGGGTTGGTGTGGCCCCATCGTACGTTGAGTCAGGGTACACGAAAGCATGTGGGAAGTGAAATAGCTTACAGAAACTTGGTCATCTAGATTGATGAATGTGCCAAGGTTCATAAGGTAATTTCGCGAGCTAGAACCCTCCCCCCGCTCCGGCCTGATAACACCGTTACGGTTATATTCCTCCGTCTCTTCCACGGCGGTGGTGAAAATGGCTGAACTTGTATGGCGATTGCCAGGGAAATCTAGCTGTGCTAGAAGCCGTCTTCCACGCTCGGCGTTGAAATCGGAGGAGACAACGGAACGAAGCACGAAGCCACGCTCTTCGTCCTCCCCCCACTCGTTCTCACCTGCCTCGCCACGAAGTCGTTCGAGGAAAGCAACGAAAACAGCCGGAGCATGACTTGGCACAATAATCGCTGTAGGCTGGGCTTGGAATATGATTGACTCAACCAACTCCAGCCCAACAACCCGTGTCTCTTCTTGGAGATACATTGTGGCAGTCGTGGTCACGAAATATGCACAGCCAACTGTTCCATTGTTCTTCATTTCAAGTGCCATATAGACTTGGCTAGCACCGGCATTCATCGACTTGCTAATAGCGGGAGTATCGGGGGCTTCAGGACTAGCATGGGTATTCGAGTGCTCGGTCAAGGGGGGCGGCCCGTAAGGCATCTCGGAGTCGTTGTTGTAAGCAGTCCCGTTAAATGTAAGAGAACGCGTCGTTATGTCCTGCGCTGTTGTATTTTCTGAAGCGGCTGAGGAACGGTATGAGTCGGGATACTCTGAAATGACAGAGCCTTTACCTCCTTGTTTATTTGGATGATCCCTTGTAGGCGCAGCGGGGTGAGGCCACCGGCCTCTCCTAGTTGAGCCCATATTTGATGAGACGGGCGACGCGCTGTTGTGTGGGAAAGATGGACCAGTTGTAGATGGTGGAGTCGTATTGGTTGTGTGGTGTAAATACGTGAAGAGACATCGGGGAGGCTAGGGGGTAGGGAATAGGTGGAGGGAACCGGTCTTAGACCCAGCTCGCCACCTCAATTTGTCGTAATGGGAAGGCGCGGGAGGGGACTCGATGCCGGCTGCCACCTGCCTTGCCATCAGCAGTTGGGTTCTCTGCATTAGGCAATACGGCAGGAACCGGCTGTTTCCGTAAACATAAGACAGCAGGTTTTCGGCACCTCCTCGTGAACTCCCCTTTTTTTTTATCTCTGCTCGAGATGCAAAGCATGTTTTACTAATCGTTGTTGAGAAGCTTGTGCCGTGGGAAGAACGGGTGGGCGGGGATTGCTCCTAGCACATCCGCAACAGCAACAGAGCACGTTTTGTACGCGGCAGTCGTAATATTTGCAGTTTAATCCCAGACTTCAGTTGTTGCCCTGGGTGGCTAATTACAACCATCCCGGGGAGAAAAGGCCTTGTCTATTGATTTATGTCCGCTGCATTTGGTCACGTATTTGCCTGCCCCAACCCAGTCCACCAGGCCGGAGCTTATTTTCCATCTTCATTGTCTCGCACCCAGTCTCCAAACGTCTTTCTTTGCTGGCGGATGTCGACAAAACCGGGCCTTGTCTCCAGGAGGCGAAAAGGGTTCCCGACATAATCCGCGTTTGATCCGCCGTCATGGTTTTTCGTTGCGCCGATTCCCTCCTGCTCGATTTTCCCTGCCCAAGCATGCCATTGGATTGGCTTGAGTGACTGGGTGCCAAGCACGAGACCTAGGCTAGCGATCAACAACGCTGCGATTGTCTCGATGGTGATGTCCAGGGGGAGTGATGCAGGAGCTGGCTGCGAGTGCCCCGACAGCCGGAAGGATTGCAGAGTCGAGAACTCTTGAGCAGAGTAGCATCTATAGGTCGTGATGAGCCGCATATGTTAGTCTATGTTATGTTATTGGGGGTAGGGTGTCAGATCATTCCATACGAGTGAGCAAGCAGGATGAGGCCAGCGGTCGTCGTAAGCTTTGAGAACCAAGTCATTTTCAAGGTAATCGTATAAGGAAGTTGGTTGTGCAGCGAACGCAAACGAGTACTTCCAAAAAGTTTGTCAACGATGTAGGTGTCGCGTTTGGGGAGGGGGGTTGTTAATCTCGAGGTGTGGCGGTTTGGAGACGATGTTGTGTTTGTGACGCGGTATGTATTATATTGGGGCTCAAGTCGTAGCCAGTTGATCTTATATGTGCATAATTGTAATTAGGCGAGCATACCAAGTCCCTGCCGTGGCAATGGGCAAAAAATTGTGGGGTAATAAGTCGTCTGTCGTAATACTTCATACAAAGTAGTGATACTCCGTACGACATACATACGGAGTACGACGTACTTACAACGTTAATAATAATACCTAGCCTGCCAGAAACTTACCAGTTCTGTTCCTGCCTTCTAAAATCTAGTATTGTTACGAAGTAGTATTTTCCGCGCCTCGTTGATAAAATAAAGAGCACGGAGAGATAGAAGGAGACTGGATAGATAATTTAAGAAGCAAAAGAAAGACGATCCCTGAAAAATCGAAAAATATACTGAACAAAAACTGCGAAAATTATGAAATAATATCTGTACTCATACTCCGTACACCCATTCCCAACCCACCGTAGTAGCGGGTCGGGCCATTGATGTTTTGACCGGTACGGAGTAGATCTCAAACAATCAGACGAATACGGCACCGACACTATTTCATTGTCTGAAGTCCCGTGCTGGAGAGTGCGGGAAGGGAAGAAGATAAAAATTGGCACGGGACCATTTATATCGGTGCCGTCTATCCTAAGCTACTTATGAGATGTCAAAACCAAGTGGCTTGACGACCCAGACAGAATGACCGAGCCCAATAACAATGCCCCTCGTTTTCCATTCGCCATATAACAAATAACCAACAAATGAAAACCAACAAATGAAAACCAACAAATGAAAACCAACAAACACAGTACCGCGTGAACCAAGGAGCACAGGTGCAGTAAAGAACATAGCAGCCCCTCGGAAACTCGTCTGAATTTTTCAATAATGATAAACGGGCGAGAGATAATAGTAAGCAAAGAATATTCGCAAATCGCCCTGTACGGGATATACAAAATATACAGTAGCAACCCGTTCAGAACCTCCAAATCAAAACGAACAGAACAAACATAAGAAACAAATAGATGTCAAAGAAGGGGAAATTTCGAATAGAAAATGAAAGAGGGGGGAACGCCAGCAGACAGCCACCAATAAAACCAGCCTGCCCCCCTCCGAAATAAAAATCTTATAGGAAAAAAAAAAAAAAAACACCATGAACGCCAATATTGATAGCCCGGTGTATGAGTGTGTGGGCCGTTTTATGGTCCACCTAACCCCTGCCAATCATTGGTCTCGTTGACAGAATCGACCTTCCAACTTTCGCTGTCGCCCTGTAGATACTGTAGATGCGTTTCTGGAATCAAACTTTCCTCGACCTCGGCGAGGTATGGACCTGCATATACCTCAGTCGCGTCTGATCCTGCATGAACGCCAGGTTGCCACTGGGCCTCGCCAAGGTTTCCGGCACCGAGAACAGGATTGGATATATCATACTGTGGAAGGCTCTCCCTGGGCATGAGCGAAGGATCGATATGTTGGCCTGCAGCGTTGACACTGTGACCATGTGGCCGATGATGAGATGCAGCGTTTATGGCCGAAGACTGCGAGGCATAGTGTCCCCCTAAATTGAAGATTGGTTGACCTGCCTGGTGATGGCCAGGACCGAGACCAACGCCCATGCCCTGTTGTGCTGAACTCGCGTACATCATATTGTCAAGTTGGTGGTGATGCTGGGTTGATGGGATATGGCGGTAGTGCATCCCTGGCCCACTCCCAACATACTCTTCCGTGTCATATGGCGTGGGTGTATGTCTCGTCGGGTTGATCATGCTCTGTGGATGCACGTGGTGGTAAGCTGCGTACGGCTGTGCATCTGGTGCTGCCATCGTGGAATACGGGTACCCATATGGGCCACCATGGGGGTCTATGATCGGGGTTCTGCTTGTAGAGCGTAGTTTTGGATCTCGGCGGCCGGAGGACTCCCAATCCGGATCATCCACATCCGAATCGTCGCCGAACTCATCTTTCCCCCTTTTCCGAGGTTTGGATGGCGTAAATTTGTATTCGGGGTGGGCTTTGCGGTGATTGTCTCGTTCAATAACGGCCCAATCGTTAAATTGCCGACGAATGTCGTCAGGCTCCATTGACCAACTTTGGCCGCACACCTTGGAGACAACCTGGTGGTTGGATTGTTGGGCCCATTTTTTCGCTCGATCTTGATAGGCTTTCCGGTACAGCATGAACGCATTCATGGCACGCTTTACCTTACCAGGCACTTTCCCACGATCGACCTCTTCGTGGCGCTCGTCTGCGGATCTATGAACATAAGCCTCGATGTCGACAATTGGCATGTCCCAGTCCTTGGTAAGAATACTGAGCGGTTGATCGATCCCG
Source organism: Sporothrix mexicana (assembly GCA_021396375.1). Classification (NCBI taxonomy): domain Eukaryota; kingdom Fungi; phylum Ascomycota; class Sordariomycetes; order Ophiostomatales; family Ophiostomataceae; genus Sporothrix; species Sporothrix mexicana. The sequence goes on along the minus strand of WNYC01000106.1, from coordinate 36,269 downwards.
CTACTATCGTCACTAGTCGTCTTGACAGATTTCTCTTTCCGTGTCAAAGGCGGCGAGGCGGACAGAGACGACGCCTTCTTCTTTGGAGCCGAATTCTTTACGATGCGGCCTGATTTCACAGCGAGGACTTTCATCTCCTGTGTTGCCCGCTGTGGTGCGGCCATTCTAGACAAGCCTGGGCTACCAGAGAGACGCTGCGCTGCAGTTGGAGGTGACGCCTCGGGTGTGTTAAGATTGTATAGCTGGAGAAGCGCAAGTCAGCCGACTGGATATCTAGTAGGGTTGCTCAGGCCTTACCCCGAGAAGCAAACAACGTTGTTAGGCTGGATGGGTAGCTTGGACCTACCTGTGGCGTGGATGCAGAATGTGCAGCCTCGTAGTTACCAGTGTCTTCTCCAGTATGCATTGCCGAGTAGTGGAATGGCAGCCCCTGATGGGGTTGTGTATATGCCATGCTCGGGCTGGCGTAACTGCGGAGATCACGCGGCTCTGGCGTTTGGTACCCAGACGCCGAGCGGGACACAATCTGCACAACCTCAAACGGAGTGCTGGAGCAACGAGGTCGAGATACGATGTCGTCGTGTTGAGAGAGGTGACTGAATACGGCGGGAGAGCGTTCGCGCATAGAAGGAGCAGGGGATGGCGGTATGACACGGTCCATTGGGCGATAACGTGTCCGTTTGATCGAGTTGATGGAAAGAGGAGGTGGCGATATAGGAGCGGAAGAAGGGAAGTGGATGGGAAAAGAATGAAGGGGGAGCAAGGACAGAACAAAGGGAAGAAATGAGAGGAAGAGGAATAGAAGAAGGAGACAAAAGCGAGAGGCAGAAAAGAGAGGAGGAGTGGATGAGAGGTATCGGCTGAAAGAAGGAATGTAGTGGCCAGAAGGACAGGGTAGACAGAGCCTCGCCGTTATGGAGAGAAAGAAGAAACACCAGGCCTTCTGAGAGGTACAAGATAAAGAAAAAGAAGGAAAAAAGATGATGAAGGACAGTGAGGACAAGGGGAGTAACGGGTGTGTGTGCGTGTGTGTTCACGCACGCAGAGATGGAGTAGTATATTGAATGAAGAGGGCCGCAGACGGCTCTAACCGAGGAAAGCTATAGTATAGGTAGGATGGGATGTTGTCGGACTGACATACGGCTGCTTCTCAACGAACGAAGGCGGACGAGAATCCGTGCTGAATGAGCCCTGGGCGTGATGGCTTGTTGATGGGTACGGAGCAGAGAGGACGGTGCAGCATCCGGAAGAGGTGGCCATGGGCGAGGGGGGGGGGAGAGGGGAGGGGCGACCAGAAAGCAAGACGTAGCAGATGTGGCAAAGAGCCGTTTCCGGCTGCGATCGGTGTTGGCTTAGGATTAAGGTGACTGTGTCCTGTCTTGCTGCTTTGAGATCTGCTCACCGTATTGCTAGATGGCCGGAGTTGGAGATAGGTCTTCGATGTTTGGCTCTCGGAGGTGGACTGCCGCAAATTGTTTGAAAAAAAAAGGGCATATATATGTATGAATATACATGCATACACCCTTTCGTGTGTGTGAGTTTGCGTGCTCCTGGCGTAGTTGATGATGGCGATATCCGTGATGGTCTTGATATTCTTCTGCTGCTTCCAGGACTCGTGGCGAAAAAAGGGCTTGGGTCTGCAAGTAGGGTTGGTTGCAAAGTTCCGGAACCGGATCCGGGCGTGGTCTGGGCCAGCCGAAACAGTGCGTCTTCCCACCGGTATAAAACTGGAAAACTGGTCGATCCAGGCTCCTGTCGTATTGCGGCAGAGAGGTTGTCGTGGACGGCTGCCGCACATTCACTTATTTTATTTTCCGTTGGTTCTGTGGCCAGTACCGTGTTGTCTTCCTGGTCTAACACGGCCAGATTTCTTCAGTCTGTCAGATCACCCTCGTTTCTTTCTGTTCGACGAGCCAATGCTTTCCAGACGACAGTCTCTACACTGATACTGTCTTGCGAGTCTTGCGTATCTGTCTCTCCTGAGGATGAGTGATGCCGCAACCGAGAGGCTTGTTGGAAATGTCAGCCAGATGTCTTGTTAGCGGCTGCGCCTAGCAATTGCTCAAGTAGTTTATTGCGGGATGCTCCTGGTGGAGCCTGTCTGCCATTTGTGTCTGAACGCAGATGGCCCAGATTTTGGTTATTTCGCGCCTGGAGTCTTTAATGTCTCTAATGCCGCTGGTTTTCGATGTCTCTGATGTGTCTTTGCCGTGGATGTCTTGCCTTATGAGACAGGTGCCTGCATTCCAGTGGGGATTGGCGATCTCTCAGAGAGCAAGCGGATTTGGCGTTTTGAACTCTGTGTAAGGTATCTTCGTCGTGGCGTTTTTCCACCCCCCTTTCTTTAATGCCGTTGTTTTCTTCTTTCCGTTCTTGTCTTCTCTCCTATTATCTTCTTTTCGCGTGTCTTTCGTACTTGATGCTGGGGCTCTAGCTTGCTGCTTTCTTTGCAGGTCTCACATGTGCCGGGACATGTCCGTTATTTGTACATTCCTGGGTGTTCTCGTCTTTTGGCAATGACCTTGTCGGCGTACCGTCTCTCCATCTTCTTCGCGGCCTCGCCGTTGGTTTGTGCGCCGTTTTCACCATGGCTTGCCTGCTCTTGTCTGCGTTGTGGCCGTCTGTTCCTTCCACTGTCTGCCATCGCCCTTCCTTCACCCCCTCTGACGCTTGCTTTGTTGGTCAGGCCCTGCGCATCGGCACCTGCCCTTTGACCTTTGCCTTTTTGCATTTGCGTGTGCCTTTAGCGCTTGCCATTTGCGACCACTGTTGCTGTGCTGCCCTCCCTTCCATCGTCCTTGTCTCTTTCGAGCCAGCCAGGCTTCCTTTGTCTCTCACCCTCGCCCTCGCCCTCATTCTGACATTCGCACGCCGCTGTCCCCCTTCAGCTCTTCACCTAATTCTCGCCTCCATCTGCGTTGGTATTCCTGAACCCCCACACCCCCTTGCGATCCATTTTTAACTGCTGGTCTGTCGTGTTGGTCCCATATTCTTTGCTTTCTCTCCCCCTCCCTCTTCACCATCTCGTTGTTGGTCGGCTAGGTCTTCTGTTTTCCCTTGCTCTTTCGTTCTTTTGTTGGCTTTGCCCTACAGCCGCAGCTAATGTGCAACTAATGCGAGGCGGACCTGACCCTGTCACTACCGTTTTCGGCGATGTAACAAACAGCCGCTTGCACAAATGCGTACGTCGCCCCACATGCCACATGCGCTAAAAAAGCCTGCCCAGGCTCAGGCGCGCTAGCTGGCTTGGACCACATCAGCAACACACCCAACTCTCTGTTTCCAGATTCGTTCAATGTGCCCGCATTAACATGCTACGACTCTGTCCTCCAATGTGGACCTCGATCGTATTACTCCGCTCATGGTGCTGTGTGTGTACGTCGTAAATGGGATGCGAATCTCCTACAAGCTGCATGTGCCTTGCGCGCTCCTGATCAAGCAGAGTTATTCCGCATCCGCCGGACATGGCTTGTTCTCAATGTGCGTATATTATTTTATGTTCTATCCATTCAACCTGCCCACCTCTTGTGAGGTTGTTTATTGAAAGTTTGGGGACAGCACCGATGTAGACATTGGCTGTCAATGAGCAATGGGACAGCCAGACAGCCCGGGGACGATCTACGGGTATTCTGTACGGAGTACGGAGTAGTATTGCGGTAGATAGACGAAGCTGTCAATACGTATTTTTTCCAGCCTGTCTTGGAGTCTTGTATCCTGTACAAGAATACCTCCAGTATATGGGCCTACAAAGGCCCCATAATAAATGTACCAGGTACCTCTCCCATTACGGCATCACATACGAATATCAGGCGAACACGTCGGTGACACAAGTGCCACTTGATCTCCGTACTAGCACGACGTTCCCAGTACCCAGTCTCGACAGTATTACTAGCACCGACACCAGTTCTTTGTTTGATCCTACCTGTCAGCCTGTTTCCGGATTGACTCGTATCTGATTATGTGTTGCATGCACTTAATTTCACAATATTCCTCCTAGAGCCTCTCGTCAAGCCATTAACGTCCCCAAGTAGACGGGGGGCCTCAGAGTCGAGTGACGGAGAGAAAAGAAAACATCAGACGATAAACGGCGAGTCAAGCATTGCTGCGATTGTAGAAAGCTCAATGTCAAACGCAGGATGGCAATGCACCTCCTCAGAACTGCAATAAGACGGCCATGCAGGTCAAAATTAACCGCTACGGGCAAGGCAATGTCTTTAGCGTAGCCTCCCTCTAGGCTGTTTGCCGACAATAGCTGGAATGTAAGATACTGCTACCGGAAGCGTCAATTCACGGCTGGATCTTTTGTTTGAATGTAAATATATTTTTCTCTCTTCCTGCCCCCTCCTTTACCCCTTCCCCCAGTATAAGATAGCGAGAGTTCGTATTACTAACATTTGCAATAGTTTGCCAAGACAGAACTGTCAAGAATATGCGCTCTGCAGTGTAATGTGATGCTCCGCTCTTACAACACTCAACTTCCCACCATCACTTTCGACGGTTCAGGTGTCACCATCGCTGAGAGGGTTGCGGCAGTAAAATAGATACTGCTAGGCTTAGCTTGCGAGGAACAGCTGCAAAGTAAAGGATACAGACGGTGAACAATCGGCTCACAAATCCAAGATCCCAGGTCAAAGGAGAGGTCGTAAAAATAAATGCCATCACTGTGACCATGTATATTCCGAAATGTATCTGTGTAGCCCCCAATTCGCTGGCTGGCCGGCTCAGCTCATTGTGCAAAATATGAATACCTCCGTATCGCACAGCGGTCAATTAACTCGGTAGATGGGGTGAGGGCTCGGCCAGGAGACTTTCGGCGTATGGTGGGTGTTCAGCTTTCCCGACCACGCTGATGCGATGCTAGGTCAGTCGCCGGATTGGAAAATGACTGCCTATGTGCCGGCCCCTCAGGCTTGACAGGCGGCATTCGTATCTGTTCGGGGTTGGAGGGAGACAATGCTGCCGCAGGCGGGACTATTATTGACATGGGGTTACCGCCGGAAGGTACAGATGCACGGCCGCCCACAGTCGTGGGAGAGTTTTTAATGGGAGATAGACCACCACGCGACGGCAAAAGCGAAGGAGAAGACTGCGGGATAGATCCTGCCACGTGATTGTCGCCTTGGAGATGCTGAAGCCGAGGCGTTCCGAAGGATATTGGTGTCCGTTGGCCAGGAGCTTGTTGTGTGTTACCAGAAGATGCGATTGTGGCAGGTGTGATTGGACTCAAATGTACCATCGTTTCTGGGAGCCGGATTTTCTGTGGCACGGGAGCCGGGGTCGATACTTCGTGACTGGTCCCATAAGCGGGGGAGCGGCTTGGAGATTGTTCTGGCTGTAAAATATCGGGGCGGGGCACAGAGAAGAGATTCGCAAGTCCTTTGAGCGCCGCCTCTGGTGATGGTTTCGTACTGTCATCAACATCAAGAATCCGTTTTTGGAGCGGTTCTGGCGGTGAGGTCGAGCCATTGACATTCACAGGTAACGTACTGCCTCCACTGTGTAGTTGTGGAGGGGGAAGGACAGACAGCGTCGCCACCGAAGAGCTGGCATCTGGGACAATCCGACCGTCTTTTGACTTTTCAATAGCCTGCCCCGGCGTTGGGTTTGTCAGTGGCTTCGGGGAGGAGACCGGCGCCTGATCGGCGCTGTGGGAAACGGAGCCAGAAATTTTGGCAGGCGCGGATGCATTGATTTTGATTCGTATAACGGGTCGGGTGCTCGTTTGTCCGTTCGCTATATCGGCAGCCTTGCGTTTGCAAGGGCTGCAGATGAAATGGAAATCGTCTTTCTCGGCCTCTTGCTCGTCAATACCCAAGCATTTGCTGTGCTGCCAGATGTTGCACTTCTCGCAAGCAACACTGTGCTGGCCATCGTCGATCTTTCCATGCAGGCCACAGATGCAGTCGAAAGCCCATTCCTCCTCGTCCTCGTCATCTAGTTCCTTGAGTGCTTCTATGCTTTTCTCCATGTCTGCTTGCCGCCTTCGCTCAGAAATGCGGCCGCCGGCATTATCAGCAGACCTGCTGTCTTCAGAAAGTTGGGCCAGCTCGTCCTTATGCTGTGCCCTTCGGATTTCGCGCTCGAGGAGACGCTTCTCCCTGGAAAGGAGCCGCATCTCGCGTTCCTTTTCGGCCTTTCGTTCCTTTTGCTGTTGTTTCCTTAAAGCCTCCAGATCAGACCGTCGTTTTTGTTCCTCTTCTCGTTGCAGCTCTTCTTGTTTCTGTTGCTCCTGACGGCCGGCGATCCGGCTTGATCTCTTTGCATTGGCCATTTTTGCCATGTTGAGCAGTTCCCTTTCACGTTCTTTTTCGCGCCTCCTCCTCCTGTCTTCCTGCTGCTCCAGAATGGGAAGAAGATGTTCCACAATCTTGTCATGTAGAACCCTCTCATTGGGATCTTTCTTGTTAGAGATTGATGCCAGTAATGTCTGAAGTTCGTTTAGAGATACTGCAATACACTCCCATGTCATGCCGCCAAGGCCATCATCGACACCCTCTGCCGTAGCTTCAGTTGTCGCATGTGCGTCTAAATCACCCTGGTGACTGACTTCGCCCCCCTGGTCATCCACTGCATTATCCAAGACTGAAGAAGAGACGCGGCGCCTCTTGCCGTTGCGCCTTGCTTGTGCTCTGGCTTTTTTTGTGTTCTTCTTGGGCTTGGGAGGTTCAGGCACCGCCTCCGTTAGTCGGTAAACACGGTTGTCGTCAAGAACGAAGTAGGCTCGGTCGTCTCTGTCCCACCCAAAGGGCTCGATGCGCTGATGATGGAACATGCGTTAGCACCCGTAAAACTCAATGAAATAGGAGCTCGTGATAGCTCGTGGCTGGAACCCTTTTCTCCTGACACGCACAGCCAAAGTTCCCGTCGCTTATGCTTATGGAGCCAACATGTTTGACGAGTTACTCACCCAACTTGTCTGGTCTTGATCAGCATCTTTCTGCTCTGCCATTTTTTCCCGTAGTTTTTCTGCGTTCATCATAACGAAAGACGTCATCTGGTGAAGTATTCGGATCTATCAATGGTAATTAGGCAAGATTTGTACGTCAGTGGGCTTGATTGACTCTGGGCTCGGAACCGACCTTCTGAAAAACAGTGAAACTGGAGAATTTGATCGGAACCTCGTCATTCCCAAATGGGTTCGGGAGCTCGGGGGCTTTCGATGCAAACTGGCGCCTTGTATATTCATCAAAGAGCTCTGGTCTGCATCATGTCAGTCGTTGGTCGTGACAAAAATATCAATTATCCGGGGACGCGAGGGAAACACATCAGCACTCACGTTAGACCCCGATGGGATGAAAGATATTTAAGAAGAGCCAGGCCGATGTCTTCTAAAACAGTCGAGTGGGGGTTCAAGCATGTCATTTCGAGGTCCTAGAAGCCACATGCCATTAGTGTTGCCCGACTCATGTGTGAAGATCGGAAGAAAACGAACATCGATATCAAGATTCTCAAGCTTAACTACGCCACCAAATATGTAGAGCCACTGGCAAAGACTGGCGAATTGCCACATGTTGCGGAGACGATCGAGTGTTGTCATGACGTTGGAATTTGTCGCCTGGTCGTCATGGCGGCGCTTCCGTACGGAGTCCATTGAAAACGATATGGGTGAGCGTGAACCTTGGAAGGCTTAGGTTGGGAAATTGGTCGTTGTTTTGGAGGGACGAAAGACAAATACGTGCTATTTTGTTTCAGTGATATGGTGCAATAGGTGCAGCCAGCTTTCAAGACGCTTAGTTTGCCCGCTTTTTGGGAAGTTATTGCCTGTTTGATAGGAGGGGAAGTTCCGGGATGCCAAAAAGCTCGACAATTCGACTTGGATGAGGAACGCGCAACAGGGCTTTCTGCCGCCGACAAAAGAGCAACAACAAGTTGCGAAGTAGTGGATGCAGCCGTTTAACAATTGTGATGTCGTTCCTGTCATATACATTGGGTGCGGCGGCGGTAGTTTCGTGGAGGCTCTGGGTGCAGGCCACTTTTTTGAACGAGAATTGGCTGCTTTGCAATCGCGACCTTGACGCGTTTTACGCTTACTGTGGTTCGAGAAAAACTTCTGGTCTGGTCTTATCGTCACGTGATTTAAGAAAATAAAGGGAGATAAGGCTAACGGTCCTCACATTACGATGTAATTACTCCGTATGCAGAGAAAACATCTCCAGTCATACCATTTTGGTTGTATTAAGTCATCTTTTGCTACAGGGGTGTTTGGTGGCTTTTCTATTTTTACGACACACTTGTTCTTGCCGACTATTATTACACTTGATTCAATAGGGGAAACTACTTGTTAGGATATGTGAAAATACTAACTTCGCACACTGTTCGAGAACCAGACCAGAGAGGTAATTGCTCACTTATGAGCCGCGTTTTAATGACGTTCAGTGATGGTTTTGCTGGGGCAAAGTTGAAGAGTAGCTCGGTGTATCTTACAGAATATTCGGTATCTTACGATGTAAGAATACGACGTGCTGAGCTTTTGCATAATAGTAAGATACTAAATCACTTCGTACGAAGCAAGTGAACAATTAGTTTGACTTAACACTCCGTAAGGTGCTTCGTTTGGCGGCCTCAAGCAGCCTAGTACGGAGTAGGTACCCCCAAGTCACGAAATAGGGGTAGTGGCTAACGCAAAAGCCTCAGGCGTGTTTCAGTTCCGCTGCGTGCAACCTCCCAGAATATGGAGTGAAGTACGATAAAGATACGGTTCCACTATCGAAACCTCATCGTATCGACAGTACGGGAGGATTTGCTGCAGCCCCATACGATATGCTCCGAAATACGTCGCACTTTGGGCAGAATGATTCCTACTTTGTAACTACATTTTCTGAGGCAGCTCCTTGTCCACAGACTCGTAACAGAGCTGAGCGAGAGTCGTCCCACTCAAACCTATGACCGAATAACAACGACAGACAGCGCTTTTTCGACTTGCGATTTGCATCTGTTGGTGCGTCACCCTTTGAACCCATTTTCGAGCCAACCTTTCCCCCCCTCCTCCCGCCTTCACTCTTCATCACGTTCACCGCGCCTGGACGTGCGTTGCATCGCTGGACGATCTTTCCCTGCTAGCCATACCGGTGTGCCCAAGGTATCGTCTTCGGCTCTCCCGCTAGGCCGACCGAATACCATTGAGTGAACTACCGCGTTGACGCCGTTGTTGCCGATTTCAAACGACCACCGCCTGTTCAAAGTCGATTTATGACGCCGATAATGCCTCGTGTCCTCATACGCCCGGGTATCACCATGATCAACGCTGCCTAACGGACTCCCTCGTGTTCCCGCCTGAACACCATTTCAAAGGGGCATCTCTATCTTTACCACTATTTCGATTTGCCTTCGTTTAACTTGCAAACATGGCCCGCCGACCAGACGACTTCGACGCCGGCTATGCCTTTGTCCCCCATGATGCAAGGCTTTTACCGACCGACCCCTTTTCTGTCGACTCGCACTCCCTACATGGGCAGAACGCTTCTCAACAAGCCTCCACCACGACATCAACAAACCTTCCTGGCATCACCACTTCTTGGGCAGATCCCCATGCTCAGAACCATCAAGCCGCCCCGTATGGCGCTCCACAACACGGCAACGAGCCAGCCAGTCCCGAGTCGCCTATTGATCCTGCGGCTCTCCAATTCGCTCTGCCACCGAACATATTTCAAACCGGCCCAATTCCCGCCGATCATGACTTCGATCCCCCTTCCGCCGATGCATTTGCCGCGATTTCGACCGCCTACTACGACGACCACGGAAGCTACGACGCCAATAGTGACTCGGATCGCATTCCCCTGACGGCAAGTGCAGAACCTATTTCCGGGTCTTTGGGGGTGTCATCAGATGGAATTCAAGCGCGAGACAGCTTCCAGACGGTTGCCGGCTCAGAGAGCGGGCAAACTCAAACTCGCCATACGAGGATGTTGGGTTTCGACCTTGAACCGGGCTACACCACAGGTAGCCGGCCGCGCAATTATGGACTTTCTCTTGCTCCTGACAGTGTCAACCGACGCTCCAGGGCGACCTCAACTTCCGGCGCGCTCCAAAAGACGGCTTCCATCATGAGGGCCATGTCGCAGCGTGTTGTGGATATCAGTGGAGGTGGCGAGGCTCTGGAGCAGCAGGCTCTTCGCGACCGTTCTCGTTCACCAAGCAATGATGGCCGGCGCTCTCACCAACTGTCTACTTCCATGCTTGTTGATACCTCATATCAGCCTCAAGTTATCAGCACGCCTATCGAGAAAAAAGGAGAATCTGAGATCGAAATCTCACAGCCCCCACCGTTGTCGGATTACCGACCCCCGATGCCGAATCCTTTGAGGGGCAGGTCTCTCGGCATCTTCTCTGCCGATAACCCGGTCCGGCTGTGGCTCTGTGATCTTCTTATGCTTCCTTGGGTTGAGTCACTCATTCTGATTTTGATTGTCTTGCAGGCAGTTCTTCTTGCTGTCGAAGCTGCGCCGGATGTTTGGTCCCCCGGCAATGGCCGCTCTGATCGATGGGGCAAAACACCATATGACTGGGCCATGCTGGGTCTCTTCATTGTTTTCACGATTGAAATCATTGTGCGGATAATTGTGTCCGGCTTCATATTTAACGCAGCCGAGTATAGCACTATAGACAGAAAGAAAGGCATGCGCCAGGGCGTCCGCGCAGCCGTGACCGACCAGTACCGGTCTTTTTTTCAACCACAACGCCAGCGGTCAGTCAAGAGGCCGCCCATCGAAACCTATGGGCCATCCTCTTTCGCACGGTCATTTACGTTTATGCAAAGCCAGCTTCATCCCGAGACATACGAAGAGCAGCAGCGGATGCAACTGGCTCGACGGGCTTTTTTACGGCACAGCTTTAGTCGCTTAGACTTTGTTGCAGTTGTCTCGTTTTGGATTTCCTTTCTGCTTAGCATCACCGGCATCGAGTACCACTATCATATCTATGTCTTTCGAATGCTGAGTTGTCTTCGGATTGTTCGACTCTTGGGCATCACAAAGGGAAACGCTGTAAGTGGCTTGTGACAAATTTCCCACCGGCATCCAACCCCCCCCTTCCAAAAATAAATAAATAAATAAAAACGTTGTCCTCTAACTTCATCGAAAACCAGATAATCTTGAGGAGCCTGAAAAAGGCCGCGCCGCTCCTAGTCAGGGTCTCATTTTTGATAGTTTTCTTCTGGCTTCTTTTCGCTATTATCGGCGTCCAAAGCTTTAAGTCTAGCCTCAGCCGGCAGTGTGTTTGGCTTGATCCTACTCAACCCAATAACTTAAGCGCGTCATACACAAACATGTTTGGGTTTTGTGGCGGGCATCTGAAAAATGACACCAATCCCGAACCCACTACACTGCCATGGGTTTTGATGGCCGAGCCTGGGAATCTTGACTCACTTATCAATGGAACCCGCAACGGCAAAGGCTTTATTTGCCCTCGCGGCTCAATCTGTCTTCAACAAGATAGCCCTTACAACGCCACTGTCAACTTCGATGATATTCTGCACTCTTTGGAGCTTGTTTTTGTGATCATGAGCGCGAACACTTTCAGTGATCTCATGTATTACACAACAAATTCGGATTATCTTGCTGCAGCCCTATTTTTTGCTGCTGGTATCATGATTATGATGCTGTGGATGACGAATTTACTCATCGCGGTCATCACATCGTCATTCCAAGTCATTCGAGAAGAAAGCAAAGGGAGCGCGTTCACCGCCGACGAGAAGGAATTTATGGCAACGCGCCCTGACAGCAGACTTCGAAGAGCGACTGTGTTCCAGCGAGTCTATGAAAAAACTGCCTGGATTTGGGTTCTTGCTATCGCATTCGACCTTTTCGTCCAAGCGTTTCGCAGTGCCTCTCATGAGGACAGAATTGGATTCATTAATACGTGTGAGATCGTTGTGACCATCTTGCTCGATGTGGAGATCATCATTCGGTTTTTGTTGGACTGGAGACGATTTCATAAAAGCATTCAGAATCTCTTTGATCTCGGTCTTGCTGTCATCACGTCTGTGATTCTGATTCCACCCATCCATAACGCTACGCAAGTCTATGCATGGCTGACGGCCTTCCAAATCGTCAGGGCCTACCGGGTGGTCCTCGCCATTCCAATGACCCGCACACTGATAAAGCTGGTTCTTGGAAATGCGACTGGTATTGGAAATTTGATGCTTTTTGTCTTCCTGATTACCTTCCTGGTGTCTATTTTTGCAGTCCAACTCTTCCGGGGCGAAATAACACCGCAGGATCCCAGTGGCGACGACATACGGATAACGTTTGCCTCCATTTTCAACTCATTCCTTGGTATGTACCAAATTCTTTCAAGTGAAAACTGGACGGCCGTCTTGTACACGGTGACGGGCTTCACAAAGCGGCTGGATACTGCATGGATTGGTGCAATTTTTCTGATTGGCTGGTTCATTTTGTCCTATTTCATCCTGGTCAATATGTTCATTGCTGTCATCCAAGAAAACTTTGATGTGAGCGAGGACCAGAAGCGATTGGAGCAGGTTAAGGCATTCCTACAAAGACGCGAGCTTGGCACATCTGCCAGCAATCTTTCATTGTCCGCCATGTTCTCCCTGGGACGGCGGGCGAAAAGAAAGGACCCTCTTGACTATGGCCCCGGCATGATGGAGATGCTACTTAAAGAGGCTGTCGTTCGCGAATTCCTCAACGAGGCCTTAGATCCGCTCCAAGACCCCACTACAGGAGGCCAGTCATCACCCCAAGTCCGCGACGTGCTTGGGGGTACAGCCAAATCCGGCGTTCTGTCCACGGTTTGGGCTAAAGTGTCCCGGTGGACGACCAGTGATGACCCAAATCCGTTTTACTCCAATGTTCGGTTTGACGTTCACAACGAGAACTTGGACCCGAGGCAAATGGCCCGCCAGGCTGTGTCTGCGACGTCCGCGAGACGCAAAGCCCAACGTGAATACCTCGGCCGCCACCCGACGTACAACAACTCCTTATTTATTTTCAGCCCGAGGAACTCTTTCCGGCGCCTGTGCCAGCGTCTGGTCGGACCGGGTAGAGGCTCTGAGCGCTTCGACGGCGTTGAGCCAAACAAATATGCCTGGTACACTTTCTCGGCATTTATCTATGCATCCATCGTTGCCATGGTTATTATTGCGTGTGTGACCACGCCATTGTACCAAAAGCAGTATTTTGACGCAGGCCATACCTTCAGCTTCAAGAACTGGTTCGTCTGGACGGACATGGCTTTTGCAGTGGTTTTCACAGTCGAGGCCGTGGTGAAGATTATCGCGGATGGTTTCTTTTGGACGCCCAATGCCTACTTCCGCAGCTCCTGGGGCATCATTGATGCGGTTGTGTTGATTACACTGTGGATTAATGTGGCAACGTTGTTTGCTAATGACGGTGCTGTCTCCCGGGCTGTTGGTGCTTTTAAAGCCCTCAGAGCACTGCGGCTGCTGAATGTCAGCGACAGTGCCCGAGAAACATTCCATTCGCTTATTATTGTTGGTGGTTGGAAAATTCTCAGTGCAGCATTTGTCTCCATTTCTCTCCTGATTCCATTTGCTATCTACGGCCTCAGTCTCTTCCGAGGCCAGATGGTGTCTTGCAACGACGGTGGCGGATCGATCTTGCGTCTCCAAGATTGTACCGGAGAGTATCTCAGCACACCATTTAGCAATGATTGGGAGCTTCTCTCTCCCCGCGTCGCAGAGAATCCATACTATAGCTTTGACGATTTTGGGTCGTCGATTCTTATTCTCTTCACCATTGTCAGCCAGGAAGGCTGGGTCGACGTGTCTTTCCAAGCGCAGTCTGTCACCGGCATTGGGAACCAGCCACAATTCGGGGCCGCTCAAGGCAACGCGCTGTTTTTCGTTGTCTTCAACCTTCTTGCAACAATCTTTGTGCTGACATTGTTCATCTCTGTCTTCATGCGGAACTACACAGAGCAAACGGGCGTGGCCTTTCTCACCGGCGACCAGCGGGCATGGCTTGAGCTGCGCAAGCTGCTACGGCAGATATCTCCATCGAAGAGCTCGTACGATGATTCCAAGAACAAGCTCAAGCAATGGTGCCACAAACGTGCTATTGAGAAACATGGGAAGTGGTACCTAGGCATTACCATCGTGCTCGTGCTGCATCTCATTCTTCTGATATTGGAATACTCAACGGAGCCTGACTGGTGGACCAATACGCGCGATTACATCTTCCTTGTTTTCACTCTCGTCTACATGGCAAACATCTCCATCCGCATCGTTGGCCTTGGCTGGAGCCGCTTCCGGAGAAGCTCGTGGGATGTGTTTTCCATGTGTGCGGTGGCTGGAGCTTTTGCAACGTCGATACTCTTTCTTGCGGTGCCCGGCCAGGACACATTCATCCAACTACACAAGTTCTTCCTTGTCGCTATTGTTTTGCTGCTCATTCCCCGGAACGATGCGCTGGACCAGCTTTTCAAAACCGCAGCAGCCAGCGTCACAACCATTGGCAGCCTCCTAGCGACTTGGCTGGTGTTCTTCTTGGTGTTTGCCATTGCAATGACGCAGTCCTTCAGCCTGACGCGGTTCAACTCGCAGGAGACCAACAACATCAATTTACGCACGGTTCCAAATGCACTGATTCTTCTATTCCGCATGAGTTGCGGTGAGGGCTGGAACCAGCTCATGGAAGATTTTGCAGGGGTAGAACCGCCACTCTGCGTCGAGGCCCCTACCTTTTTCGGCAGCGACTGTGGCAGTACGGCCTGGGCACGGGTCTTGTTTATCGCGTGGAACATCATCAGCATGTACATCTTTGTTAACCTGTTTGTTTCGCTCATTTACGAGAGTTTTTCATATGTCTACCAACGTTCTAGCGGGCTGGCTGATATCAGCCGGGACGAGATCCGGCGGTTCAAGGAGGCCTGGCGCAGTGTAGATCCAAACGGTACAGGATTCATCTCGCGTGAGGCGTTTCCCCGTCTCCTTGGAGAGCTGTCGGGAGTCTTTGAGATGCGCATCTATGATCACGAAGACTCGGTGCGTAGCATCCTCGAATATGCACGCAACGACGAAACAACCCCCCAAGCACGGCATGCTTCCCTGGCATCCCAGAGCGCGCTCACCGGTGTCAATCTACAAAAGCTCAACGAGCGCATCAGCCAAATCGACATCGACCGGGTGCGCGAGCGCCGGCGACGGTTCAACATTTTCTACGAGGAGGTCATGGTCTCTGCCGACCCGGACAAGGGCATCTTCTTCACGACGGTGTTGATGATCCTAGCCCATTACAATATTATCAGTGACAGTAAGAGTCTAAGGTACGTTTCACCGGCACGCTTATGCGCCGACTCAAGCCAATGAACCTTGGACCCATCAAGCGGTTTGTGTAATTGCTGACATTGGGCGCGGGTTTTGTTTTTTGTCCATCGCGTGCTCCTTGCATATAGGCTAGAGGAATTTTTGCGTCGTCGTGCACGCCTACAGCGAGTCGAAGAAGAAGTTCGACGCCGGGTAGTCTTGGGGTTCTTCAACACGTTGTAAGTATCCAACAAACCCCCCCCGTCATGTTGTTACTTTGCCCCTTTCTCCTTACCGCCTTTTCTTTCTCGTTCCCCTCATTCTCTCACCCTCCTTTTCTGGGGGGAAGGGTTGTTTTTTTGCTCGCTAATAACCACGGTCAAAATAGGTATTGGTCGAAAAAGTTCAGACGGCACATGGAGCTAAAACGGTCTGCACGTATGACGGGCATCCCGCAGCTTGGCATCCCGGACATTCTTGTCGACGACGAAGACGACCGCGCAACGGGGGCGAATGCTGGACAAAGCGCTTCTGTGACAACGCCACCACCAACGGCGACATTCCTCAGTGCCGAAAATGCATCAGGGCCGGCGCAGCATCACCGATCATGGTCCGGAGCCAGCATGGATATCAGCCTCCATGACACGACCTATGCACACCCTCTTAGCGCACCGCGCACTGGAGGCCTTTCCTCGCCAACCGGATCCGGCGGGTTGCAGCCGCAACGGCACCAACACAGCTCCAGTGCATTCAGTTTCGAGCTACAGGAACCAAGCGCCCAATCAGTGGCCGGCGGAAGTAGGCGCGGAAGTGCTGTGAGTGCCGTGAGCGCCATGAGCCCCGGCTTGGTAAGCGAGATGCTGGACGACTCGGTCTGGGTAGAGTCGATCCGGAGAAGTGCAACCCAGCGACGAAGCGGCTGGGGCCCATGATGGTAAGAACCGCCGGCCCTGCTTTCTTGCTTGCTTTACCTACTTGATTCGAGCCACTTTGTTTTCGTGTTCTTCTTGCTGTTCTTCTTCTTCTTTTTTTTTTATTGTTCAACACTTCCAACGTGTTACTCTGTTTCCTTGTTATTGCGCTTGCCACTCATGTTCACCAAATTCTCTTTATCTTTCCGGGATGTGTTCGTGCCCTCTCTCTTTCTTTTGATTGTATCTATGCATGTCTTTGGATGCTCCTTTACGGACAGGGTGCCTTCAAGTGTAGTGGTGTTTATAGCGGGTTCTGGTTCTGGTTCTGGTTCTATTGCACCCAGTATTTATTTTGTTGCTTTTTCCCCCCCTCACTTATGCTTCCTATATTGTTGATGGATTTATTTATCGAAGCGAGATTTTAGTAATCGTGGCAGTAGTCTTGCCCGAGCCCAGCATCCCCCTCCCTGCTTTGATCGGCTCTCGCGAACAGGATGTAACGGAATACTAAGTTTTTGGCTTTGGCCTCTGGAACCACACAGTCAATCCCGACTCGGAGTCTAGTACTGTTGGTGTGTCGGGGTGTCCGGTGCCTCTGCAAAACCCTAAGAGTTGGTGAATGCTTCGTTTGCCTGACCGAGCAACAATTGTTCAGATGTCCACAACACTCACCAATGCTGTACTGCGTATCACTCCGTATGGGTAAGATACGTCGTAGTAGGACAATACGCCAGAACTCTGTGTACAGGGAACTATGACGGTTGCAGCAACTTGCAGCCCCTCCCTTGCCAATCAATAAAGAACGACAAAATGCTTTTTTGGACTCGGCTGTCTCCCTGGTTCATTTCGGGCATTTCGCGATGGGCACAGAAGGGAACCTTCACCGTAATACAGAACACTCTGCCAAGCCCGCCACGGCCTGTTACCTAATACATGGTAACTACTACGATACGGAGTCTTATTACGACATACATTGTTTCTTTTTTATGCAGCCAGGCGTCGCGTCACAGGAATGCCCGCGGAATGTGTCGAATGTGCGGAATGTGCGGCTGGGCTGGATCGTAATTACTGTCTCAAACACCACATTAATACCCATTCCTCAAGTCCCCCATTAAGCGTCGTTCTCCTTGGCTGTTGGCCAGACCCCATGCAATTCACCGCCCTCGCTACCTACCCTGCCCTGCCCTGCCCTGCCCCTGCCTTGTCCTGCCGTCGCCGCGTCGTTGCCCCTCTCTGGCCACACTAATTCAGCACCGGTGGTTTCTACAAGCCTGCCAACCTTGCGAAGCACGGGAAGACTCGATGCCAATGTCAAGGATGCTTTTGCTGGACTATACCATGTATTACGAGTGGCGGAGGTTTTGTATACTGTGGAAGTACGATTCTGTCCCTCTCCAGGTCGCGAATCCAAAGATTGCATACATTGTCATGTTGAAGATGCCCCTGGCAATAAATATATCATACCCCTCAGGCAAAGCTCAAACACAGCCCCCAACACTGAAACAGCCGACCCTGGACCTCCTGTCAGTGCACGGACATTGTCCATTTTGTCGCAAACCTCACTTGATAGCAAATCTGTGTTTGCTGTTTACGTTCGCGGTTGCTTTTGTCGTTTCACACGAACACTGCTGTCACAATGCTTGATTTTGCTGCAATTCCGGGCACGCTGCTTCGGATGGGCTTGCGGCTTTCTACTTGGAGACTGAAACGGCACTCGACGTTGTATCTTACGTCGTGCAGAACACAAAGCTAAACAGGCTGCCCACCATGTCAAGAAAACACATCTTCCTTCTTGGACCTAAGCTTGCGCGCCCTCGACACATTGCTAAATTATGTGTTCCTAATAACGCATCGTAAAAGATCAGGCAATACGCCGTACTCCTCCGGGGGTTGCAGCTCGTCTTATGATGCCTTACAAGCACCGGCCAAGCAGACGTGTTTCTGTACTTGCAAACCATGCTTCGCATGCAGAATACTGCATATATCTCCGTACGGAGTATGTCGTACTCTGTACAAATGGATTGATTACATGCGGTGCGCAATCCTCCCGTGGCTCCAGTGAGCTCATCCCTGCGTCACTCAGTTCTCAATGTATCATATGCTCCCATTCCATCTTGGCCCTGATTCTCCCTCTCCCTCCACCCCTTTCCCATCTTCCCTTCATGCCTGAAGCCAGCCACTAACTCTTCACTCCATCCGGACACGGACTCCACCCATTCAAACGTTGGATCCCCTTGCCGTCGCAAGCACGATGCGTGCATGGTTTCGTTACAAACGTGCACCCCTATTACAACCCGACACTCTTACTGTGAAGGGTCCTCCACATCTTTTTCGGGCAGTGCATGAAGCTCGACGACGTATGTGGTTGACTTCCGCCCTGTCTGTTATTGCTGCGCAATGTGCCAGTGTCTGCAACAAGCAGAACTAGGCACGGAGTCTGAAGTACATAATCCATGACTCTTCCTTCTACCCACCCCATTAAATGTCCCTCTTCTTTTGCCTCACATCACGACAAACAACTCTCACGCCATCCCTTTGTTGTGCATCACGACATTGGCCTCTCGCCGTATTATCATCTGCCCCATTGCCCGGTCACTTCTGGAAAGCAGCGGGCTATCCTCTCGTTTATATCTTTGCATCTCACGCACCACCCAGAAATCATTACTCGCCTCTCTTTATCTCTCCATCTACTTTTTTTTTTCTTTCCTGTGTTTTAATTACATGCTCTCTCTTACTCTTTCACTCCGCCTAATTCGCACCCAATACGGTTTTGTTGAAAAACGACTGTACTCAGTCAAGCTCACCAGGCTGTGCCTGACAAATTACCCTTTTTTTATATTGGCTCGACTTCTTCATTGGTTTCGTTCTTACTCTCTCTTTTTTTGAACCATCTACGAACCACATTTTTCCTCTTGGTTTATATTTTTTACCGTTACTGGCGTCTTTGACATCGAAACATAAATACGACAACCACCAGCTGTCTGTCCGGTTGGCTATCTTAACGACAACCCCCAATTCTTACTCCAAAAACCAAGGATCTATTTAAAATGCAATCTTCTCGGTTCCACGCTTTAGCGGTTCGCTTCTCTCCCCAAAAGCTGCGCACCACGCTTCGCCGAGCTTCCACCTCGTCTTCAGCCAGCAACTGCAGCCGAAGCTCTTACTTATCCACAGCCAGCTCCCCGGTGAGCACAATCAACAGTGTCATCTTCCGCCAGCCGTCAATCGTCGATATGGAAGAGGAGCGCAAATGCTACAAGAGCGAGCTCTCTCTGCTCGAGCCACGCCCCATTGTCTACTGGGGCGGGCTTGAGGAGAGGCTAGGATCTTTTTAAGCCGATACATTCTGGGTTGTGTATTTTTTTTTTTTTTTTGGCGTCTGCTGTTTTGGGCCACTGGCTCTTCGCGGCTCATTATTTTGCGTTTCAATCATGACATGACCTGGGCGTTTCTGTGAAAGGCGTTGGGCATAGTGTTTCCAACAAAGGTGTGGTTTTCCGTCTTCTCTACTAGGGTATTTTTGAGGGCGGGGAAGGGAAAGGCTGGCATTTTTTCTGTTTCTTTTTTTTTCCTTTGAAATTCATTTACTGTTCTATTCTCTAGCCACAAATGATACTTGTCGGATGCATCGTTAGCTTCCTGATCTATAAGTGCATCTCAGTTGTACTTGTGGCCATGTTCTAGATTGCTACAGTGGATCCTTACCACTGATGGCTAAAATATCGCATTGTCAATCTTTAATGCGACGCCATACTTAGATACATCTTCACATATATCGTTGGTAATAGAGTGCTGTCCATACTTGCTTGTGACGTTATACCTGTTGCAAGTGAAAATCGATTGCTATCCAACTCGCTGCGCTTTCTGAGCACCACACTTTAACTCCTAAATCGCGAGGCTTACAGAAACACAAATAATCTTTACGCACCCTAGAGTAAAGGACGGATTGAACCATGATGCAAACAGAAAAACAGGAAAACTACACTAACCATTGCAACTGTGCAGTTATATCTAAACACCAGGCGCCTAAACAGCAGCAATAAAATGCAAACATAAAATGCGCTCCTGACAGCAAAAAAAAACAAAAACACGAAGCAAATTGCACGAGCAACAAAGCGAAACAAGAAAACAGGTAGTCTGTACATCTTGAGCCTCAAAGACCCAGCAGGACATTACTGAACAGGGCAGAGTTCATCAAGAAACACAAAAAAATCCAATTGCGCCATCGAACTAAACACCCTTATCATATCAAGATGAAGGGCCGCGGTCAATACCGCAACAAGTGGCAAACATGCTTCGTAACCCAGTCTTTAGCGTCATTGACAGAATGTAGACCACGTTCGCAAAAGGAGAGACGGGAAATGGCATAGCAGGTAAGACCATCTGGCGAGCCACGACCGAGGGCTTGGAAGGTTTGAAGCCTATGAGATCTCATCAACAGACAGATCGGTATCCGTGATACCGAAATGGACTGCGTTCTTCTTAGCCCACTGGCGAGTAATAAGAGATGCTGTGTTTACGTTAGTAAATTAAAATAGTACACCACTTTGTCGGGCCCAAACAGGTCCGCTCCGCCGATAGAGAGAAACATGCACAAGAATACTATACCTTTCAAATATTTCTTGCTAGCATATTTCTTGAAAAAGGCTTCGTGGGTCGAAGGGCGAGCAAGGTAGTCGACCATGAGAATGGCAACCGGCTCAATATCGTCCTCGGTGTAACCAGCGTAGAAAGACAAGGTAGCGTCCTAAAACAGCACAGAATGCATTAGATAGACTGGAGAACCATGTTTGGCAAAAGATTAACGTACCCATTCGCCACGGTCCAGGATCAGACGGGCAAGAAACATAGCAGCAGCAGCAACATGGCTGGGCCGATAAGACATGAATCGATGGTCCAGAAGACTGATCTCAGTGAGATACTTTGCAACAGTGCGCGTCTGGATGTCATAATTGTCGGCCTTTGACACTCGACGGAGGAAGTTCATTGGGTTAGGGTAGCTGAGATCGTAGTTGAGAGTGCCAAGCATGAATCGTTCAGCACTCAGAATCTCGGCATCAGTGAATCCGTCGTCTGCAACGTGACGGAAACTGCCAACAGAAGGCGAAAGTACCTCTTCGTACTTCGCAGCAATGAACATGGCTGTTACACCAACGAGCTGCAATCGGTCAAGCTGGACCACTTTGGCAGAAAGGAATCGATCGACAATATTGACGGCAAGAAAAAGGGTCTCCGGTAGCAAATGGAAACGAGTGTGGACTTCAACTAGCCAGTCAACAAGAACGCCGCGTGTCTTCCAGTCGAGTTCGTCCTGATGATTCATGTACCGAGGATTGGGCAAAGAGCTGCACTCAAGGTCGCGAAGGTATTCGAAAATATCCGCAGCGTATTCAGCGACCATCTGTGGATCATCCAAGTCTTCACTGTCAAGGTCTTTGACACCCTCCGGGTAAATGAACTCTGTTGGCACAAATTCTTCGATAGAATCATCCAGAGGCTGTAGTCGTTCTTGATCTTTGGCGGCATCTTTCTTGGCAGTGCTACCACCACTTGTCTTTGTAGGCTCCTCCAACCGCGAGGCAGCGGTATGCGCCTTTTTGCGAGCTGGCTCTCCCTCATCGGCAGGTGTATCTTCCTTGATTGTTGCAATGGAAGCAGACACGGTAGCAACCTTTCTCTTCTGGACTGTGCCAATGGTGCCATGGCCCGACTTTTTCACCTCTGTTGCCTTCTTGCCAGATTCCTTAGTAGAAAGAGCCGCCCGGCCCGTGGGGCGAGACGAGTTTTTCTGTATGCCAGTGGGCTGTGCCGCCTTGGAGACGAGACCAACTTTACCAGTAGCCTTCTTTGCCTCGGCCACTTCGACCTTTGTGACATTGCTGACATCACCCAGAGCAGCACGCTTCCGCAATCCCGAGGGCTGAGTGGTCGAGGACTGAGCTGGCTTCTTGGCTTGCAAAGGTTTAGCAGGTACGGTCAACTCGTCAACATGTAGCGATGCAGCCTTGGCGCGGGTCATACGCGCTGCCGCTACACTGTTCTCGTCATTCTCGTTAGAAATGAGACGCTGTCTAGCAGGACGTCCCTTTGTAGTTAAGTTAGCGACTCGTACTAAACGGTGGTCTTGTGTGCTGTGTTTTCTTCTCTACTCACAGGCGGCATTTTCGATCTTCCTTGTGCGGTGACACGTCGAAATTCGGTGTTCTTGCTGCAGAAAAGCTTTGTTAGCTACTATCGTCTTTCTAGCTCCCACCATATGTCATTATATCAGGGACGCTCATATAGCCGGCGTAAGATATAGATACAAGATTGCCTTGGGCCAGACTGGTGAGAGCGGGACATACCAGTGTGATGCTGTAGCCAGGCCGGTGTTGGGCCGGTCGGAACGTGCAGACACCGGAGGACGACGTAGGAGGCAGGAGGTCTACCTATTAGACACGCGTGATTGGTACGAACGACGCGTGTAGAGGTGAGGTCGAGGACAGCCGGTATTGGGAAAGAAAAAGATGTAGCGAGTCACGATCAGAAGGCGCGTGAAGAAGAGATTTGCGGAGCCGAGAATACGACGCGATTGAATCAAAAAGAAGAGATGATATGTGGAAGAGAGAGGGAAAGACAGAAAAAAAAAGAGTAAAGGAGGGAAAAGCAAAGGGGAAAATAAGAAAAGTAGAAGATTCAGATTGGTCTGGTGTATGGGCAAAATGGATGTTTGGTGTTTTGGGTACATCAAACAATTTGGTGTTAAAAAAGACAGAGGAGGAGGGAGTCTGGCACAGATGGAGGAATGGCCTGTTGTTCTACGGGCGTGGCCTGGGTCACGGCTCCGTACTGTGCTGTGTGGTTTTTGGAGCCAGTCGCGTAGGCACATCAAAAGAGGGCTGCTCGTGGAGCGTGCCAGGCCGCGGATACCCACCACAGTTCGCGTTAGAACGGGGGGGCGGGGGGGGGGGGGTGCGCTCTGGGCAGTAAGTCGTAGCGGTAACGCGATGTGGCTCCGCGCCGCCTTGCAAATACGACGTGATACAGGGCATGCCGTTGCCGGGCCAGGGAGTATGTTAAGGCAATATAGTTACTTCGTATTCTACGACGTACTGTAATAAGTAAGACACACTGTTAGGCTGGAGACAGTGCTTCTGACATTGTCAGTTGTCAGTGGCTCCTTTCTTGCACTCCGCATTGCAAACATTGTAATACTTTGTACGACATACTCCGTACATAGTACACAGTACGACATATATTTAAACAAACAGCTGGCCCAGCCCACTACGTCTTAGACGAGTAGTTCGTAATTCCGACGTGATAATAAATAGTAGAGTTTTATGTGAATATGGGATGTTTTCTCAGTCCCATAACGATTCATATTGTCGGTACTTCTTTCGAGCATAATAGCACAATAAAACGCGAGACTGACGAGCAATTTGTTACTCTCCTATCTAAAAGTCAAACAATCGCAATTGGTACACAATCCAGGGCAAGGGCATTAAAGGGAGGGTGAGCGGCATGGCTGGGGACTTTCCGTGTAGTTAGGATTTTGCAAAGGGATGAAGAAAAGGGATGCAATTTTGATGTGTTCCTTGTCCACATTTTCCTGGACATGGTAAGATCCATGTTCAGTGAGGTACGAGTCTCACAAGCCCATTGGCTGGACGCGGTCGAAAACAGTGCCCGCTGGTAAAGCAGCCCACAGTCAACAATGGCAACCACCAGGCAACGGCCCGTTCATTGGTTGCTTTTATTAAGCTAAAATTCGCCTCGTAGTACCTGACAGCTGAACCGTGGCTCGTCGCGTCGGGCCCACCATAGATATAGTGTGGATCAAGCGGACCGGATTAACCTTCTGCACCGATTTTTTTTCCCGGTCTCAGAAGCATACGATATTCGAGGTCCATGGCGAACGACACATAAAGGAAGCTGCATGCGATTTCGCGTTGCCTTGTGTTTACGAGATTTCTGCTTCGCAGGGGCGACACGACCCATATCACGACAATACTCTTACCAGGGCCTCTCGGCACCCCTCTTGCCACACGAGCCCAGGCCAAGCCACCATGCTCCAGGCTCGGCTCGGGTTTCTAGCCGGCCGTGTCCGCCAGACCGGAGGACTACCTGGCGGGCTGTCCAGTGGGCTATCCAGGAGAACTTTTGCAACAGCAACCACACCAAGAGCCTCGGACATATCCCAGCAAATTCCAGTAGCCAACTCTTCCTCGTCGTCGACGGTACAGAGCCGGGAAGGATCCTCTGCAATCCTTCGCACTTATAAGCCACGAACGCCAGGTGTTCGCCATCTGAAACGACCCATCAACGACCATTTATGGAAGGGACGGCCATTTCTCCCTCTTACATTTCCCAAGAGGGGCCATGGAAAAGGTGGCCGCAACAATAGAGGCAGAATCACCGTGCGGCACAGGGGAGGCGGCGCAAAGCGACGGATTCGGATGGTTGATTTCGAGCGGTGGGCGCCGGGCCCGCATCTAGTCGAGCGGATCGAGCACGACCCAGGGCGTAGCGCACATATCGCGTTGCTCACAAGCCAGGCTACGGGCCGAAAATCATATATCGTTGCAGCTGAGGGGATGCGTGCAGGAGATGTTGTCCAGAGCTATCGCGAAGGCATTCCACAAGATCTTCTAGATGCCATGGGTGGCATTGTCGATCCAGGAATCCTGGCGGCACGGACTGCGCATAGAGGAAATTGTCTCCCATTGCACATGATCCCCGTTGGGACGGTCATATACAATGTCGGGTCTCGTGCAGATAAAGGCGCCGTGTTCTGTCGCAGTGCCGGGACCTATGCCATCATCACGAACAAGGAGGAGGAGTCAACCCCAGATAATCGCCGCAGGGCAGCAGGTGGTTTTGTGCATGTGAGGCTTCAAAGCGGCGAGGTCCGTCGGGTGAACAAGGATGCGTGCGCAACTATCGGTGTCGCCAGTAACCCACACCACCAGGATCGCCAGCTAGGCAAAGCCGGCCGCAGTCGCTGGCTGAACATTCGGCCAACAGTGAGAGGTGTGGCGATGAACAGAGGTCAGGCATACCACAATATTAGCCCTCCTACCATACACATGAACTTGGCGTTGCTAACCTAGTTGCGTTCATGCAGTCGACCATCCGCATGGTGGTGGCCGCGGAAAGTCAAAAAGTAACCGACACCCAACAAGCCCGTGGGGCACGCCGGTACGCATGTCCACTCCCAACCTTTCTGCTGACTTTTGGGCGCAACTAACACAATGACACGTGGTTCAGGCCAAGGGAGGATTCAAAACAAGACGGACAAACAACATCAATAAATGGGTCATCACTCCACGGCCGCGAAACATGGGCCGGCGCAGGAACAAGAGATCCTAATAGAGTATGCAATCAACATAGCCAGGCAGGTGCTTCAGTACCATTGTCTTTGGGCCAACACTTTCCGGCCAATCTACCCCGTGGGCTCAGATTCATCAAGGACTTTTCTTCAACTTGGGAGCACCGGAGACATATGTTTGTAAGGATGTATGATATTGAGAGGGAAAGAAAAGAAAAGAAAATTACCCAGACAACCATACTTGTAAAGAAAAAGAAGAAGAAATGAAAAGCGACAACAGGGCATGATGAAAAGGGGGGAAATGCATAGTACAATAGAGCACACTATTGGTAAACCCGACAGCATCTGCTTTGTGCCTTGTGAGGGTCTGGTTGGGCATTCCAGATCTTCGCCAAACAACCGTCAATCGGGCGCAGCATATTCGAAAATATAAAAAGTGAAATCTAGGGGCTCCATATGTCGTACTTCAGAGAAACAGGGCACAGCCACAGCGCCTCCAATAGCAGCCACCTTGGGCAAGATCGGCCAGCGCTGCACAGTATTTAAAACAAGTCGACTTCCCACCTCACCACGCCCGTGTTCGCGTTTCGGCCAGCCCAGCACTATTTCCTTTCCTTCCTCTACGGACTGCAACTGGATTGTAACGAGCCCGTCCGACAAGGCGTACCCGTGGTCTTCAATGCCAGATATCAGCACATACCCTCTTATCGCCCGTACTCACTCCTCTTTCCCCCCGAGTCGAGTAGCTACAGGCACACAAATCGAGGACTCAAACGCACCGACAGGTTTCGATATGGCATATCCAGACAAGCACCTTCAATGGCGAAGTCGCGCGCAGTATACTTCCGCCTGGGTCATCGCATCCGACGTCCTCGACTGGCTTCTTATTGTAGCAACAGGTGTCGGTGGTTTTTATCTCGGTGAAATAACGCCCAACAAACGGCCCTTCCAGCTGGAGAACCCTGATATATCGTGAGTACTACTGAAAGCCCGGGGTGCCGCTTAGCTCGCCAACAAATTATACTAACGCGGTCTCCTTGTTCAGATTCCCATTCACGGTTCACGAGACAGTGACTTCACGGAACTTAATCATTGCTACCGTTGCAGTTCCTGTGGTAGTGATTGTTATCGTGTCACTTGTTTCCGTCCCGGGCCTTTCAGTCCCACCAGGAACGCCACGCGCGCTTGTCTGGCGACGTAAACTATGGGAGCTGTATGCTTCGTTGCTCTCGTTCGGCCTCGGCATGGCAACGCAGTGGTTTATAATCAACGGCCTAAAAAACATATGCGGCAAGCCCCGTCCAGACCTGCTCGCCCGTTGCCAGCCCGATCTCGCTAACGTGGCTCGGTATGTCGTTGGGGGCATTGCAAACATCACCTCAAACGGTCAGCTGGTCAGCTCGGACATATGTACCAATACGGATACATACAATTTAAACGATGGCTTCCGTAGCTACCCATCCGGCCATAGCTCATCCTCCGCCGCTGGCTTGGGACATCTTGCCCTCTTTCTTGCGTACAAGCTTGGCGTCGTTTTCCCGTTCTCTCCACCACTATTGTCCAGAGAAGTTGCGGCACGCTCCGCCTCTGCTTTCCCAAGTCGCAATCGCTTATCCGCTCCTCAAGAGGAGGGTTCCTACGAGCTTCAAGATATCGGCCATCCTGTTTTTCTTAACAGCGGTTCTTCAGCACCAGGGCGTGTCCGGGGCCCACATAAAGACATGTCGCAGACCGGCGCGTCTCTGAATCGTGCATTCTCCTCGGCGAGGCGAGCCGGGGCCGCCCCGCCGCTCTATCTTCTCGTGGTCGTGCTTACTCCACTATTCGCATCGGTCTTCATCGCTGCCACCCGTTGGTATAATTTCCGGCACCACGGCTTTGATATCATTTTTGGTTATGCAATCGGCACTATAACAGCATTGGTAGCATTCCGTATGTACCATCTACCACTCAGCCAGGGGGCAGGCTGGGCCTGGGGCCCCCGAAGCGTCGACAAAGCATTTTGGGCCGGAATCGGCAGCAACAGCTGGGCAGAACCATGGGGTTGTTGGACGTCTGATACGCGCGGCGTTGGTAGAGGTTTTGAACCAACAGTGCCTCGCAATGATGGATTATCTCGCTCTCCACTGCCACAGGGGGAAAGCTCGTCCCGGCGAAGGGTGACTCATGATGCTGCCGGTGACGACGATAACATAAGTGGCAACGATTTGGAAACCGGGAGGTAATTGGACAGGACAGTTCACAGCATATATGTTCACGTCCACCACCAAAATTTTGCCATGGGCTAGATATCCAGGGTGGCATAATAAATGCAATACTCCTCGCCGATCGCGCCTTATCACAGTCATTCAGATCTAAATTGCATTTCATCAATGTAAAATATAAGCTCGGTTACAGCCCAGAGAGAGCAACAATAATGCAAGTCAAGACCATCGTAAGCACGCCTTTTTCTTCCAAAATGCAACCGTACGCCCAATACCTCCGGGTGCCATGTCATGACCGCACAACGGAGCAAATTAACTAGCAGTGTCCAACATTAACACACATCGTATCACATTGCCATCAAGGCTGTATTTGAAACGTGATGATCCTGGTCGTCGCGCTGCTGGCCCTCGTCTTGTTCGTCTTCATCGTCTTCAATATCGTCGTCCTCACCATCCTTGAAGCCACTCTCTATCTCCTGCCTTCGAAGTCTCCGCCTCATGTCATCCCGTTTCGTGTTTTGCCACCGGATGAGTGCAGCGGAGGCATGTACCTTGAAGCCATATACTCGAGGTATATACCGCTCAGTCGTCTTTTGCGGGATCAAGGCAGGGTAAACTTGGAAAAGAATGTTGTGAAAGGATGTCCCGAAATATGCACCGTCGATAACAGCGTGGCGGGTTGACTTCGGGTTGTATATATCCTCACACCGGGCGCAGTACAGTTTCACTGGCCGTACATTCGGTATGTCCGACAGGCCCATGGGGAGAAGAGGGTGGGAGTGACAGTTGACACGAGGGCACTTCCCAAAATCCGACTTCTTGTACTTTTCCAGCTACACGGCGTGGAAACGAAAGGAGACACACAGTTAACAAGAGATACACATGGTATAACACCGGTATAGCTATGGCAAATGGGTTTCACCACTTTTTGGGAGGAAACATACCATTTTTGCAAGTCCACGGGTAGTCACGACATAGCGCGCATGAACGAGACCGTAAAGATGGCGCGCTGATTTCTCGATAGTTTCGCGCATCTCATCATCACAGTCGAGATCAAAAACGTCCGTGACAAGATCGAGCGCATATTGGTAGTACTGTACTTCCGTGTTCAAGCCCGTCAAATTGAAGCGATCCGTGAGATAATCCTCGTCAATCTCGCAAAAGTATTCATTGCCTCGAGATGATATAAACTAGATATGAGACATGCAAGTCAGTGAACGATGTATCTTTTCTCTGGCGCGGGTAGCGGTCACTGATGTTGCTTGAGGTTGTAGCAGGTGCAATGGGAGAGTGTGAAGCAGAGGGTTCAAAAGGAAAATGTAATAACAAGATACAAATACAGGATGGAATACGAACCCAGTCACGCCAATAGCTCGTGTACTCGCTGTCGGATTCGCTCACAAAGTCGTCCATGGCGATATAATACTGTTCACAACTGCCTGCCCAGCTGTCTCGAACCGAATGGCGTGGTTAAAGCATTACTTATTCCTTTTATGTTCAACGTCGCGATGAACAGAAGCGGGGCAGGGAAGTCGAAAATAAAGTGATGACTAAGTCCTGGCTATACGAGCCGCGTTATCTCGGGGTCTTCCGTGGCGCAAAATTCTAGCCACATCGATAATCACCAGCTTGTGGCAAGTTCAGGTACCACAAACTTGGTGTTCAAGTGAAGTTCTGGTTTGATTGCTATATTTGACTATCAATTCCGGTGTACAAAAGATTAAACTATTGTAGTGTGAATAAACAGCCGCCGGGCTTTTACAGTCTGTTTGCAGGCATCCTGCTTACACCTGGTAGGTCAGGCGCGTTTGTGAAGAGAGAAACAAAGAGGAAATGGATGGAGAAAACAACGGAAAAGAAAGTTTGTGGGGGGTAGAAAGAAATGAGAAAAAGTCGTTGCACTCACATATACTCCGTATGCATACATGTGTGTGTATAATTCAAGGAGAAAAAATACAAGAGGCAACAAAGAGATCGCCACTCAGACCGTACATACTATCCATGACCGTTAAGATTAGCATCACCGCAGAGGACAGAGTACGGACACTGAGGCATTGAGACCGAGTCTTGGAGCACGCGCCTAAGAGTGTCCCGTAATTACACCGAGGCATGTCCCACATATCGGACATAACACCAACGCTCACACCGTTGCCCGGGCCCGGCCCGCCTCCAACGACGATTATCCGTTTTATCTTCTTGTTTTGTACTCTACTGTACTCCAATCTCCTACCTTACGTCTTATGTACCCACGACATCTCAATTATAAAACAGCCCAAAGATGGAGAGTCCAGCCATGACAAGGTCGATGTGGCCGCACACGGGCTGAGGCATACAGAAGTATTCACAACATAATACTTAAGAATTTAAACACACTATTCGACCCCGTTCCGTCAAAGTCTATTAAGTGGCAGGAGCCCAACAATAGTTACGATCACTCAGCACTCGCTGTCACCACTAGACTACATCTTAACAGAATAGTCAAAGGTATACATGCTGCCGCTTTGCTCTGTCTGTGTCGTGTACTACGCCCTTGCTCTCTTTTCTACTCCGTACACGTTTTAAACAGGAAAACAAATACTAGTATTGGTGGAGCCCATAATGTGCCAACAAAATCCTTAAACGAGCAGCCATCATAGTCATCATGTATAATCTTTCCCCGCCCAGATACGACACACCAAGATTTGCACAGCAT
The DNA here is from genome assembly GCA_021396375.1 of Sporothrix mexicana. Taxonomy (NCBI): domain Eukaryota; kingdom Fungi; phylum Ascomycota; class Sordariomycetes; order Ophiostomatales; family Ophiostomataceae; genus Sporothrix; species Sporothrix mexicana. The sequence goes on along the minus strand of WNYC01000106.1, from coordinate 5,929 downwards.
CTGAATTCCACACCAACCGGTTCAGGGTCAGCTGGTACCATACCCGGCGCCGTTCACACGTGTCACACGGTTCCAACGGCCTTGATGTTTTAAACCACGTCAATACTAATAACATTGTTGCAACAGTGTGATACAACGATACTCTGTTTATTTTGTCAGTTGATCAGCACGGAGGATATGCCCGTTCTGCCATGGTATAGGTTCCGCTTGCATAAAAAGTTTCAAGTCGTGCAGTTACTTCAGGAGACACCTTGCGGGTTGGCACAATATTGGACAGGCACATCGAGCAGGAAAAGATAAACATCTGCCACTGCTAGAGCTATCTCAGTTGCCCCAGTGTGTGCCCGGGGGGGAGGTGGCCGGGTGCTCATTGTGCCACTGCACATTTCCGGGTTCTTGTGGCTCTCACGAGCATTTAAATGACAGTTGTCCTAAACCTTATTCTTCCCTTTTCACCCAGCCCTATCAGGGTATCAGTCGAAGACAAACTTGTCAGTACCCCTACCTCGGACGGTGTCAGGAAAGACTCTGGTGCATCAGACCCCGCGTCTACTTCCCTTTATCGACAACAATACTATGAGGGTAGAAAGGTCTCATATTCCAGTGGCAACCTGACAGGTGTGAGTCTCCCTGCTACTGCCCCGGGTACTGGGAAAATAATAAGTGGCACTCTCGCCACATGTTGCCGTCTTTTGTGTCTCGTGGTACTTTCCGTCGGCCATGAGCGCGGGAGTTTTTCTTCTGAGTTTGAATCGACCCGGGAGGAAGTTGGGCTTAACACTGTCGGCTTCATCATCGATGGCGTGTATTTGGTTACAACTGGTTGTCTTTTACTAGGGTCACCTTGGCAGGCAACCTCTAAATCAATTCCAGTCGTTGAATCAATGAATATTTGGTATAGAAAACTAACGACAATAACGCACCACGTGAAAGTATGTGTGCAAAGCCCCGAAGACCATGTTGAATGCCTGCCCAATGCTAAAATGCGTCCACGATGAAACTCTTGAGAACGAGGGGAGGGATCGCCTGAGAAGGCAACCGGGAGCCGCGTGATCCCCACGAGCTGCGTCGGCAACTCCCACTGTCAATGACAAAGAATAGAAATGCAAAAACAAGCTACATGATTGGTTCACTATTATGTAACCTGCCTCTCTGCGTCGCCGGCGACTTCATCTCGCGCCCACCGCTTCTCTCGAGGTGGCATATCGACACCTGATGCCTCCCGCTCGCCACTGACTTCAGCCTTCCAGGCCCAATATTCGGACAGCCGGGTCTCTGCATAGGAGGCATAGTCAAAGTCAATGTCTGATATTGTTGCCTGGATAAGCGCCCATATGCCCCAATAGAAACCTGGCACCCCGCGAAATACATCGACTTCGTTTAAAAGCTTCGTCTTTTCAACTTCTGCGACAAAAGTTTCGGAGTTGCCAGGTAATGATGATTGTAGGGCCGCATATGCCTGGATATATGCGTCGATGAAGGTACGGCGTTGCGAAACTGTTGGCAATACGGTTATGTCGCAGTCAAATCCGCCCCATTCTGCAAAATGGTTGGCGATGTCAAAGGCGGCTGGTGACGGAACGGCGTATTCGTAATCGATAAACGTCACTTCCGTTGCAGGCTCGTTCTCCCCGGCAGCCCCGGCAGGTAACACAATGACGTTGCCACTCAGAAGGTCGTTGTGAGAAAAAACAAGTCCATCCTTGCCCAGCCCCGGTCGGTTACTGAGACTTGCAATCAAAGCTTCTAGCTCTGCCTGTAAAACTGACGTGCGTTCCCGTTGTGCGTTTGTCTCTGATGGCAAGGCCCGTATCCATTTCTGCATCACGGACCATATATTGGGCTCCAACATTCCCTGCGCAGTGGTCGTGGTTGCCCTCTTCGAGGTTGTAGCGGTCATGGTTGTGGGGCTTCGATAATCACTGTCCTGTCCGTCACGGGGACGGCCGTTTGTGGGAGAGGAGTATAGCGCCTCCGGGATGCATGGCACTGTCGCGTGCCATTGTGCCAGGCGTCTTGCGATAGCGGTAGAGATCTCTGGCCGGCGCATGTCTTCTGGTCGCGTGACCTCGCCTCGCACGAATCGGTACATCATCCCGTTTTCGAAGCGGGCAAGGAGGGTTGGGGCAAGCCCATGGTGCATTAGAAGCTCATGGTTCTGCGCCTCCCTCTGGCGGTCGATAATCAAGTCTGTGCCGTGGCCGTATGCGCGAAGCAGTATGGCTCCATGGTCAATGGCATCCTGTGAAAGGCCCGCCCGTTTGTTCACGGCCTTCAAAAGTGTGTTGGTAATGCCATCCGTGAATCTTACAAATTCGACTCTGGATCCGGGCAGTTGCCAGTCGGGAAACAGCGAGAACACAAGTTGGCGCGCAGAGCTTTCGGAGTTGTTCGCGTCGTATCTCAGCGGCAAATACACCACTTTATCGTCGGTGGCCGTGTGCGCCATTGCTAAGAATGTGACGAGTCTTGGTGCCTACTCCGTCGCGTGTTTGACCTTTAACAGTCAGCAGTTACACGCGTCGAGTTTATATCGTAGTAGTCGTCAAGGGGACGTGTAGTTGTAAAAGGAACACATGTTATCCACCCACCTTTATAAACTAATGTGCTGAGGGCTAGTTAAGAATTTAATATGAATTTAATATGTTGCTTGTTAGTGGGTCAGTATATATAGTCTTAGTAATCTCATACGTTCTTACGCTTTCATTATAAATTAAAGTACTTTTAATATAAATAATACATTATTTTCCTTGACTTATATATAGTTATATTATACTAAAATCTTTAAAGGCTTTATAACTTTATTATAAAGTTAAATATATTACTTTTACATTTAATTTAATTATTTTTAAAATAAGTTTTATACTTTTAACTTTTTCGTCATAAAACGTATAAAGTATAAGTGTTTTTATTATTTTTCACTATAAAAAGAGGATAAAAAACGTTATAGCACGTTAAGTATTAACGTATAGGTCTTTTAATATACTAAACACAGTTGTTTAAACGTTTATAATACTTAAAAGTACTAGTATAGCGTATTATAAAAAAGCCCCAGTACGCCTATAACGCTATACGTATAATGAAAGTGTTATAAGCAAAAGCTTATAGTACGAAAGGTACTATAACGAAAAGCTTTAGCGCCTCTATAGCACTATATATGTTCGGAGAGCCCTATAATGAAAAGCTCTAAGTGTTAAAAGTACTCGACACACGCTATAACACATAAACGTCATAGAAGGTAAAAGAATTTACCACTTTCATAAATATAAAAGAAATCGACCTCCCTTTCCTCTTTAACCTAAAAAAGAAAGGATTTCTTAACTTTTCATAACGTTTTTTTATATAATTTATCAATTAAATCTTTCCTTTTTACGTTATCACTACCAATTTCATCGGGTTTAACCTCGAATCTTATAAAACGAAACCGAGTTAATTTTATAATAACGTCGTTTAAAAGTTAAAAAAACGTATATACTTTAGTTTATATTATTAATTTTTATTTTATTTAAAAAGACTTTAATAATAAAGATACTATTATGCCCGCGTAATTGAAAATACTTTATATTAATTATTTATTACGTTTAATAACGAACGGTAATTTATTTAATTATATACGCGGTCGTAATATTAATTATAAACGTTATTAAGTAACGCGTTCGAACTACGTTTAAAAAGAACGTTTTTTCGTAAATTTTACTCGGTTACGTTATATCGTTTAAAATTTTTTACGTATCGTTAATAAAAAAAATTATATTTTTTATTTTTATAATTATTCGTATATTTATTAATAATAAACTAGGCCGTAATTTTAAATAAAAAGATAATCATTTCGTTTATATTTAATTAAACGTATAAATATTATCGAAAAGTATTAATATTTACTCGTAAGATTTTTTTTATTACTGTATTAGTTATCGAGATTATAAAAGAATAGCTTTATAACGTTAACTCTTCGTCGCTTTATTTATTTTAAACGTAGTTAACAAAGTATTAATATAATAACTTTATTATATTCCGCCGTAAAATTTAATTATAAAAGCTGTTAATTATAATTTTAAAGAATATAAATTAAAGCGTTCGTATTAAAATAACTTAAATTAATAAAGCTATTATTTTTACCGTCGTTAGTTATTTAATTAAAAGAAGTCGTAACGTTATTTAATTTTTTTTAAAACTATATTTACGTTATATTAATTAAACGTAACTATTAGTTACCCCCTCGTATTAACCGTTAACCGCCTAATATTAAACTTTTTTTTTAAATCACGCCCGCGATTATTAACTTAATTATATTATTCGCTCGTCGTTTAAGGACGTTTATTTACGTATTTTTACTTTTGATTAACGTTATGGCCGTAAGTTATATTATGACTAAAACTTGTTTAACGACATAAACAATAAAAATAACGAAAACGAAAAGTAAAACGCTTATTACGGCGGTAACGTTTATAATAATTAAAAAGTTAAAAATAAAAACGACGTTTTTTTTAAAAAAAAAACAATAAAGTAATTATAGCTTAAAAAAACGGGAAGAATAAATTAATAACGAGCCGGCGTTATTATATATTTTACTTTAAGTAAACTTAAATTTATTAAATATTATTATATTTTATATTTATTTTGACGGTTTTTATAAAATTATATTATAGTTAATATATTTTATTAAAGTTTATTTTTTATACTTATATATTTTTATATTTTTAATTTAAAGGATTTTTTAAACTTTATATTTTATATTACTTTCGTTATATACGATTACTAAACCCGGTTATATATTTAAAAATATTTAAAATAATAAAAAGTTAATAATTGCTTATTACAAATAAAGTAACTATTAATTACCCTCGTACGGTTCACTATAACTAAGCTACTAACTATAGTATACCTATCATAACCTTACAACTACAAAGTAAAGTCACGTAACAAATCACGTAATCACAAACGATATAAACCGATCAGCTGACCACTAAAGCTTAAAGAGTCGTATACGACTCTCTAACGACTTAGTGGAGAAGCAGACTTTTTATAAGTAGAAGCCTTTTCCCACTTAAGAAGGAAAAAGGGATAAAACTTAGTTTGTACTAACAATTAACTTACCTTAGCCCTCGACAACGACTGTGTGCTTTAATTACTCTTTATCGTGACTATTTATTTTACTTAATTATAATAATAACGCGGTATTTTAAAGCCGTATTATAATTTTATATAGTTTTTTTAAACTTTTATAAAACTTAAGTTTTTTTTAATAATTAATTAAGTTATTATTTTTATATTATATATTTATAATATTATTATTTTAAAACTTTTATAGTTTTATTATTATTTTATAAAACCGTTATTTAATATTTCGATATTAACCGTAATATATTTTAAACGTAATATATATTTTAATTAATACCGGCTATTTTTTTTTACCGTTTAGTAAAAAACTTAACGTAAAATAAAATTATTTCGTTTTCGACAACGTTAATTAATTTATAACAAAATCTTTCGTTATAACCCTTTTAACGAAAAATATATTATAAACTTAGTTTATATTATAATACGCCAAGCGCTTAGGCACCGCCGTAGTGGCGTAAGCTTAATATACGTTAATATATAAGAATTCTAATACGTTATACTAGAATTGACGACCTTTTTGGATTATTAGCTTAATCGGTAAACCTACACGCCTTAGTTGTGCCAGTTTATAAACTACGTTAAAGTTAAATATTAATAATATTTAAAAAAATATAACGTTAAGCTTACTTTACGAGTATAACGTTTTAAAAGTATATAAATATAATATATAGTTTTTTTAAAATTATACTTTTTTTTAAAATTATATATTTTTTATTTTATACTTTTAAGCTTTTTTAATAGTATTAAAACCGTTATATAAAGTAAAAAAAATATATATATAAAAATAAAATTACTTTTTAATATAATT